>SMDT01000696.1:0-144948 GCA_005392925.1 Aquilaria sinensis
TTCCTTCTTCATTACATCAAAAAATGAAATTCATCATTGAAGGAAAGATAATCACAGTCTTTGCTGAAGAAGACATTCTGCTATCAAGACCTGCGGATGCTCAATATGTCGAGGTCAATGAAAATATACCTGATTGCTCCTTCAGGTCCTTTGAGATTGTTAATGCTGCTTATGTCAGCGAATATGGAGAAGAACCCGTTCCTAACATCTCTAAAACAAGTCGCATGGTCGCCAAACTCATGATAAAAGGAGGATACTCACCGGGGTTAGGTCTGGGACAAGATTTACAAGGAATCCCAGAGCCATTGAAAATATCCGCAAATGAAGGGAAATACGGCCTAGGCTTCACACCGACAAGACATGACAAAATGAAGGCAATAGCTGAAAAGAGAGAAAAGAGGATTGCACGATTAACAGGGCATCCTCTCCAGGAAAGAAATCTGGATATCCCTGAAATCACCAAAACGTTCGTGAGTGGTGGTCTCATTCCGAAAAATGACAATGAAGGCGCGCTGACCATCAACATCAACAAGTCTTTTGAAAGTCTTTCTATTCAGGCAATCATCAGCGATTCACCTGAAGAGGAGGAGCTCGTTCAACCTTGTGGCCCACGGGATGTGCTGAACAATTGGGAGGCGATAGAACTGCCTGTTATAATCGAAAGCTTTCCAAAGTAATCTAATAGTAAAAACCTCCTAAAGAAAGGTTCAATCAATAGGGTGTAGTCTTTGTTTAAGTGAACCTTTTAGTTATTGCTTTTTATTCCAATAAAGTTGTGATTTATGCACATTGTAAATAAAGTACCAGTTTGCATCCATCTCATTCGTGCCATTTTTTCTTTTCTTTCTTTTCTCTCTGGATAATGCAGACCCAAAACTCTCTTTGATGACAATGAAAGAATGAACTTTGATAATCCTGTAAACACTACCGACTCGGATGACGAAGATCTTCAAGTATCTCCTGAGCTATTAAAAATGATCGAGCGAGATGAAAAAGAAAGAGCAACAAGTCAAGAACCAACTGAGGCATTCAACTTGGGAGACAGTCAGAATGTAAAAGAAGTCAAGATTGGCACTCTATTCCCTCCTGAAGAAAAAGAAGAATTAGTCCACTTATTAAAGGAATATGTGGATGTATTTGCTTGGTCATACCAAGATATGCCTGGTTTAAGTTCAGACATAGTACTACACAAAATACCCTTGAAACCTGGGGCGAAGCCTGTCAGACAGAAGTTACGAAGATTAAAGCCGGATCTAATCTTAAGAGTAAAAGATGAAATTTGAAAGCTGTGGGATGCAGGATTTCTTGGGGTCGCTGAATATACAGAATGAGTGGTTAACATTGTTCCAGTTGAAAAGAAAGAAAGTGGGAAACTAAGAGTTTGTCAGGACTACCGGCCATTGAACGAAGCCAGTCCTAAAGATAACTTCCCACTTCCCCACATTGATACGCTGGTGGATAATACCGCAAGAAACTCCTACTTTTCCTTCATGGATGGTTTTTCTGGATATAATCAAATCAAACTTGATTCAGATGATATGATAAAAATGGCCTTTATAACCCTTTGGGGTACCTTTTACTACAAGGTGATGCCTTTTGGGTTAAAGAATGCTGGTGCTACATATCAAAGAGCCATGGTCGCGTTATTCCATGACATGATGCATAAAGAAATTGAAGTATATGTAGACGACATGATCGCCAAAACTTTCACTGCTGGGGGGCATCTAAAAGTGCTAAGAAAACTATTCGATAGACTTCGCAAATATCAATTGAAGTTGAATCCTGCCAAATGTACTTTTGGAGCCTCTTCAGGAAAGTTATTGGGTTTCATGGTCAGCAAGGATGGGATTCGAGTTGACCCGAGTAAAGTCAAAGCGATACAAGAAATGCAACCCCCGAAGACTCCAAAACAAGTAAGAAGTTTTCTGGGTAGAATCAACTTTATAGCAAGGTTCATATCACAATTGACGTCCAAGTGTGAACCTCTTTTCAAATCACTAAAGAAGAACAATCCGATCGAGTGGAATAACGAATGCCAAGAAGCATTCGAGAAAATCAAACAATATCTATCAAATCCACCAGTCTTGATACCACCTCGATCCGGAGAACCGTTGATTCTATATTTATCCATACAGGATTCTTCATTAGGATCCGTATTGGGTCAACGTGATGAGACAGGCAAGAAAGAACATGCAATCTACTATTTGAGTAAAAAGCTTACCACATATGAAGCTAAATACTCAATAGTGGAAAAGTCCTGTTGCGCCATTGCATGGGTAGCACACCGACTACGACACTACATGCTCAATAACACCACATTGCTGATCTCCAAGACTGATCCCATTAAGTACATTTTTGAGAAACCCGCTTTATCAGGCAGGATTGCAAAATGGCAAATGCTGTTGTCTGAATACGACATACAGTACGTCACCCAAAAGGCTGTAAAAGGGAGTGTGATTGCTGAATATCTTGCTGATAGAGCATTGGATGATTATGAGCCAATGAGAATGGACTTTCCTGATGGAGATATAATGACAATAGAACAGGAAGTCTCTGAAGATAATGAAACATGGAAAATGGCATTCGATGGAGCGTCCAATGCTTTGGGACAAGGGATTGGAGCTATACTCATCTCTCCAATCGGAGAGCAGTTCCCCATCACAGCAAAAGTTACATTTCCTTGTACCAACAATATAGTAGAGTATGAGGCATGTGCTATGGGACTCCAAATGGCATTAGAATTGAAAGTATGAGATCTCTGAGTTTATGGGGATTCCACATTAGTCATATGTCAAATCAATGGAGAATGGGAGACAAGGGATTCAAAATTGATCCCTTACCAAAAGCTCATACTAGACTTGGCTCGAAGATTTAACAGTATAAGCTTCCATCATCTTCCAAGGGAAGATAATCAAATTCCAGACGCTTTGGCTACTTTAGCTGCTATGTACAAGATAAGCGACCCCGAGCATACTCCTGTGTTCGAAATAAAGATAATAGATTCTCCAGCTTATTGTATGAGGATCGAAGAAGAATTGGATGGAAAGCCTTGGTATCACGATATCAAGAAATACCTCCAAGAACGAGTATATCCACCAGAAGCATCAGAAAATGACAAGAAATTTCTACGAAGATTGTCAATGGGTTTTCTTTTAAACCTTGACATACTTTACAAGAAAACCCCAGACTCGATGCTACTTCGCTGTGTAGATACTCATGAAGCACGAAAGATCATGGAAGAAGTTCATTCTGGAATATGTGGAGCCCACACTAGTGGTCATACCATGGCAAGACAAATAATGAGGGCTGGTTACTATTGGCTCACATTGGAAAGTGATTGTATCAATCACGTGAGAAAATGTCACAAATGTCAAATATATGCCAACAAGATCCAAGCTCCACCTGCTCCTCTTAATGTAACAGCAATACCTTGGCCTTTTGCCATGTGGGGAATTGACGTCATTGGAGCCATTACCCCTAAAGCTTCCAATGGTCACAAATTCATCCTAGTGGCAATTGACTACTTCACTAAATGGGTAGAAGCTGTGTCTTATGCAAGTGTAACTCAAAAGGTGGTATGCCGGTTCATTAAGAAAGAAATCATTTGTCGCTATGGGCCGCCAGAGTGTATCATCTCAGACAATGCCACGAACCTGAATAATGCAATGATGCAGACTTTGTGCCGGCAATTCAAGATCAAGCATCTCAATTCAGCACCTTATCGACCAATGATGAATGGTGCAGTAGAAGCAGCCAATAAAAATATCAAGAGAATTGTTGAAAAGATGATCGTCACTTACAAGGACTGGCATGAGATGTTACCTTTTGCACTACATGCTTATAGAACTTCTACCCGTACTTCTACTGGAGCAACACCTTTTTCTCTGGTATACGGTATGGAGGCTGTATTGCCCATTGAAGTCGAAATTCCTTCATTAAGGGTACTAATGGATACTCAATTAAGAGAAGCAGAATGGGTCAAGGCTAGATACGAGCAATTAAACCTAATTGATGAAAGAAGAATGATAGCCCTCTGCCATGGGCAGCTTTATCAAAGGAGGATGATTCGCGCTTACAATAAAAAGGTTCGCCCACGACAATTTCACGAGGGTGATATAGTGCTCAAGAAAATTTTACCCATGCAGCATGATTCCAGAGGAAAATGGACACCAAATTATGACGGGCCATATGTTGTGAAGAAAGCATTTTCAGGAGGGGCACTAATTCTGACAGAAATGGATGGACGAGAGTTACCAAAGCCAGTAAATTCAGATTCAGTAAAGAAATACTTTGCATAATGAAGACATTTTCGGACAGAAGGGAAGAAGTGGATACAGAGTTACCAAAGTTTATTTGATCAAAGTTGTCAAAGAGAGCTTTCTTCCCTTACACTTTCATTATCTATCTGTACCCAAGATTTTTATATTCTCTTACACATAAATAAAAAGCCAATTCTCTTTAGCTTGCCTTTGATTCTCACGTTCAAAATGCTAAAGTCGCTTCTATCCAGTTCTTTTCCTTCAAATCTCACATTCCTACTAGCCTTAAGTGTGCAATAAATTGTGACTTTTGAAGAAAGAATAGTAATAATTAAAACTTAGAAAAAAAACAAAGACCGTAGATTACTTTGATAAGCTTTATGAATTAAAACAGATAAGATTGAGGTCCTGCTTTGCGAGCGGCACAGAACATAGGCTAACAAAGAAGAAGGAGTAACAAATCTTTTGGAGATAGCCTTGGTGGTAGTCTGAATGATCGCTTCAGAAGTCTTAACATGTCCATGTCAGCAAGAAAGAATCATACTCACGAATATTTCAACAGGGGCAATTATCCAGAGAGGCATAAAGTATGAGGTGGACATTAAGTAAATTGAAGCCAAAATTCAAAAGCAAATCACGGAAAGGAGATTTTTTAAGAGAGTTGGGCTTTTGAGACAATGGACAACAGCTGGAAAACGAGACAATGGACAACAACTGGAAAGCGAGACAATGGACAACAGCTGGAAAGCATAAAGAGATTCAATGATAGTCCAAGAAGGCGATGCACAAAGAGAATCCAGTGAAGCAAAAACATGAAAAACTTCCAAAATAAAAAAAGAACCATCAGTTACACATGCTCTACATTCATGCATTTCACATCATGCATGCATGGCATACAGAACAGGGATCAAATGGGAAGCACATCCACGGCACAGTTACAGCAGTATAAGCTGAGATCTCAATGACATCAGCTCTTACCAATCTATCGCTGGATGCACAGCTAATACACTGGACCCAGCCCCATCAGCAATTCAAGGATAAAGTAGACAATATTGTCAAAAGCCTGGTAATCGATTCAATAATCGAGGCTACACCTGGATGGACAGAATTGACGCCAGCTTAGCAGTATCCAAGATAAGAGATAGCTATGGTCAAAGATAAGCGCGGATATCGAGAAATATTGTCGTCAGGATTGATGCTAGCTTAGCAGTATCCAAAGCTATGGTCAAGGATAAGGCAGACATCAAGAAATATTGTCGTTGAGTGGGCAATGGATTCAATAATCGAGGACTGGATCAATATCAGCTTGATGGGATATCAAAGATAAGAAATATCTATGATATCAAAATAAAGTAGGATCCACTTTTCCGGTTAAACGGCGGATACGGTACTCCGTGACTCTCAAGTCGGTTCTCTCAGTTGCCCATAATAACTGATTCTTTCCTCCCTTCTTTCTTTTACTTCCTCCTAGAAAATGGATCCTACTTTTTCTGCCTTGCGAAAGTATTTCCCCCTCTCTCCCAATGAACATCCTAAAAAAGATCTACCGAGTTCGCTGTGAACGATTAAGAGCTCTGATGCACAAAGGAATACCTGAAGATGTACGGTGGTTAATCGAAGCCAAGGTTCGTCTGGCAGGTGAAATCCCAGAGACATTTGCGTCTTACATGCCTGGTGTTGGCAAAAGTTCTTATGCCAGAAAAAGAAGAGCGAAAAGATTACAAGTCTGCCATAAATGTGGTAGGTGGACTTGTAAGACTAGGTGTCGTTCTTTAGGAATGATCTCCAATAATCGAGAAGATAAAATACGGTTCATCAAGAATGGCTTGAGTAAGGACTCATTGGATGATATCCAATTGACTCTTGAGACGCATTCTTGTGGATCTGTGCAACGTGAAATTCTTGGTTTATGGAGTATTTTTCATGAAGAACGAAACCGTTACAATCCCAGGAATCTGACTTTAAAAGACCCTGTTTGCCAGCTTGTAAGAAAGTTGGATGGGAAGCAGATCCTCGACTCATAGAAGCCGTTAATGCCGTTACTGGACGTAAAATCAATTGAAGATGTGAGCCACAGTCACAATTACTGTACATACGGTTTGTTGTATTTGGAAAAATTTGCATTTTCTTTTGACAGATGTACATGCTCCCCTAAGTGTAATCGACACGTTATCCCTTTTCATCACTATAAATGCGTGTTCTTCTTTCTGATTAAGCAGCGGATAAGATACCCCGTGACTTCTAAAGTCGGTTATTCCAGTTTCCTACAATAATTGATTCCTTTCCCTCTTCTCTCAAATTCTTCTCTCATCAATGGATTCTGCTCTTTCTGCACTGCGAAAGTACTTTCCTTCCCTCCCACTAAAAGTTCTTAAGAAGATCTACCTTGCTAGATGTGAAAGAATCAGAGTTTTTATACGCAAGGGCGTTCCTGACAATGTGCAGTGGATAATTGAAGCTAAGGTTCCGTTCGGCTGGTGAAGTTGCAGATGCATTTATGCCTCGTATGCCCGGCTTAGGTAAAAGCGCTTATGCCAAAAAGCGAAGAGCAAAGAGGCTAGATGTCTGTTATAAATGCGGACGATGGAATTGCAATACTAAATGCCGCTCTTTAGGATACATCTCCAAAAATCGTGAAGATAAAAGAAAATTCATTAAGAATGGCCTGCGTAAGGAATCTCTGGAAGATATCCGAGGGACTCTTGAAACGCATTCTTGTGGAATAGTACAACGCGAAATAGTCGATTTATGGAGGACTTACCATAAAGAACAAGACCGTTACAGTCCCCAAAATCTGACTGTAAACGACCCTGTTTGCCAGCTTGTAAGAAAACTGGATGGGAAGCAAATCCCCGACTTATAGAAGGCATTGAAGCCGTTACTAGACATAAAACCAGTGGAAGATGAGAGCCACAGTCATGATTGTTGTACATATAAGCTGTCATTTATCTTGTCTTTTGACAATAATGTACTTGCTTCTGTAAGTGTAATAAACGCGTTATCCTTTCATCACTATAAATACGTGTTCTTCCTGGATACGGTACTCCGTGACTCCCAAAGTCAGTTATTTTCGTTTCCTACAATCACTAATTTCTTTCTTTTTCTATTAAATGCCTCCTTCATCAATGGAGTCTTCTCTTTCTGCTCTACGAAAGTATTTTCCTTCCCTCCCAATAAATGTTCTTAAAGAGATTTATCAAGCTAGATGTGAACGATTCAGAGTATTTATGCATAAAGGCATTCCTGATAATGTGCGGTGGCTAATCGAAGCTAAGGTTCGTTCGGCTGGTGAAGTTCCAGATGCATTCTTCCCCCGTATGCCCGGCTTTGGTAAAAGCGCTTATGCCAAAAAGAGAAGAGCAAGGAGGCTAGGCGTCTGTCATAATTGTGGATGGTGGATTTGCGGCACTAAATGTCGTTCTTCAGGAATGATCACCAGAAATCGTGAAGATAGAAAAAAATTCATTAAGAATGGCCTGCGTAAGGAATCTCTGGAGGATATCCGAGAGACTCTTGAAGCGCACTCTTGTGGAATAGTGCAATTTGAGATTGTTGGATTATGGATAATTTTCCAAAAAGAACGAGATCGTTACAGTCTTGGGAATCTGACTTTAAACGACCCTGTTTGCCAGTTTGTGAGAAAACTAGATGGGATGCAAATCGCCGATTCATAGAAGGCATTGAAGCCGTTACTGGACGCAAAGCCAGTGGAAGACGTGGACCAAAGTCACGATTACTGTACATGCTAGCTGTCGCTTTTGAAATTTTCCTCCCCTTTTGGCAATAATGTATCCACTCCTGACATGAGCCACAGTCATGATACTGTATATGCTAGCTGTCGCTTTTGAAATTTTCCTTCTCTTCCAACGATAATGTACCTACTCCTGACGTGAGCTACAGTCACGACTACTGTACATGCTAGCTGTCGCTTTTGAAAATTTTCCTTCTCTTCTGACAATAATGTACCTACTCCTGACGTGAGCTACAGTCATGACTACTGTATATGCTAGCTGTTGCTTTTGAAATTTTCCTTCTCTTTTGACAATAATGTACCCACTCCTGACGTGAGCCACAGTCATGACTACTGTGTATAGCTGTCATTTTGAAAATTTTCCTCCTCTTCCGACAATAATGTACCCACTCTTGAAAATAAAATTGACTGCTTTATCTGTCATCTCTATAAATATATCCTCTTTTCTTCTCTTTCTCACAAGTGTAAGGATAGGAATGGAGAAAACCTCAACTCGTAAATCCCGAAGTAATTTTCTGGGGCTTTTCCTGGAAAAGATGAAGAGTACTCTATTTGTGTATTTTCTGGAGCTTTTCCTGGAAAAGATGAAGAGTACTTAAAGGCAGCCAACCATTTGGGTAGTGTATTAGCTGAGCGAAAAATACACTTAGTTTATGGAGGAGGTAGTGTCGGATTAATGGGAGGTGTAGCATCAGCAGCATCTCTAGGAGGAAGCCAAGTTCTGGGCATCATCCCTGGACCTCTGAAATTTGTTTCTGGGGGCACGATTGGAGAAGAATTAGTGGTTAAAAATTTGCAAGAGCGTGTGTTACAAATGCTTCTTAATGCTGATGCTTTTATCGCTCTACCAGGTGGTTTTGGTACATTGGGAGAAGTCTTCCAAATTGCTTCCATGGCCCAACTTAATTTGCACAAGAAACCTATTGGGCTTTTGAATGTTAACGATTTCTTTACAGGTCTGATATCTTTTGTGGATTATGCAGTGCAGAAGAATTTTATATCAAGAGTAGCACGACGAATCCTAATATCTGCAAAAACTGCTGAAGAATTACTTGATAAAATGCAAGCTTTTGTTCCTGAACCAGATCCAGCAATGATTCAGATAGACTGGACGCGACAGTCTTTCCCGAACAGTTCGATCCCATAATAGTCCTCTACTAACCCTGTTGAAATATTGTGGAAGAAGAAGTGATCCGATCCGTTTTGCTTGTCCTTTAGTTTTATTATCAGCATTTTCTTTCGTGTTTTAGTTTTTCTTTTCAGGGAATTTCTTTTTTTATCTTATAAGATAGTCTCGTCCATGCTGATATTAAAACCATAGGACAATGCCTTTAGGTTGGAATGGCTGAGTAAAGAGTAATTTTTATTGCTCTTGAGACGCATCCTATTAGGTCTACTAGGCATAACATTTTGGGGTAGTTAAGCTTCAACCTTATTTGGATGACATATCTCTCAAGCGAATCTATATTTACTGAAGAAAATATTAGATGAACCTTGGATATTGATTCCAAACATCCGTTCCCTTTACATAATTTGTTAGCGATATTGTCATCATCAAGATTCACTCATTTTATCGAAGTCTAAAGTTTCGCACTCGCCTATTATGCAAATTCATACTTTCGAAGAAAATTATTCCAATTCTAATTGCTTTCATATAAATTTCGCTCGAGGTTCTAAGGAGAGTTCCTTAAGCCTCATTCAATCAAATTTTCAACGATAGGAAAGTTCCTATCATCGAGGTTCAAGGAGAGTTCCTTAACCTCATTCAATCAAATTTTCAACGATAGGAAAGTTCCTATCGTCGAGGTTCAAGGAGAGTTCCTTAACCTCATTCAATCAATTTTACTTTCAACGATAGGAAAGTTCCTATCGTCGAGGTTCAAGGAGAGTTCCTTAACCTCATTCAATCAATTTTCTTTCAACGATAGGACTGCTCCTATCGTCGGGGTTTTAAGGATGGAACCTTTGCCTCGAAATCAATCAATTTTTTTCAACGATAGGAAGGTTCCTATCGTCGAGGTTTTAAGGATGGAACCTTAACCTCAAAAATCAATCAATTTTTCTTCAACGATAGGAGAGTTCCTATCGCCGAGGTTCTAAGGTAGGTTCCTTAAACCTCAAAATCAATCAATCAATTTTCCTTCAACGATAGGAGAGTTCCTATCGTCGAGGTTCTAAGGTAGGACCCTTAACCTCAAAATCAATCAATCAATTTTCCTTCAACGATAGGAGAGTTCCTATCGTCGAGGTTCTAAGGTAGGACCCTTAACCTCAAAATCAATCAATCAATTTTTCTTCAACGATAGGAAGGTTCCTATCGTAGAGGTTCTAAGGTAGGACCCTTAACCTCAAAATCAATCAATTTTTCTTCAAACGATAGGAGAGTTCCTATCGTAGAGGTTCTAAGGTAGGACCCTTAACCTCAAAATCAATCAATTTTCCTTCAAAACGATAGGAGAGTTCCTATCGTCGAGGTTCTAAGGTAGGTTCCTTAACCTCAAAATCAATCAATCAATTTTTCTTCAACGATAGGAGAGTTCCTATCGTCGAGGTTCTAAGGTAGGGCCCTTAACCTCAAAATCAATCAATCAATTTTTCTTCAACGATAGGAGAGTTCCTATCGTCGAGGTTCTAAGGTAGGACCCTTAACCTCAAAATCAATCAATTTTTCTTCAACGATAGGAGAGGTTCCTATCGTAGAGGTTCTAAGGTAGGACCCTTAACCTCAAAATCAATCAATTTTTCTTCAACGATAGGAGAGTTCCTATCGTCGAGGTTCTAAGGTAGGGCCCTTAACCTCAAAATCAATCAATCAATTTTTCTTCAACGATAGGAGAGTTCCTATCGTCGAGGTTCTAAGGTAGGACCCTTAACCTCAAAATCAATCAATCAATTTTTCTTCAACGATAGGAGAGTTCCTATCGTCGAGGTTCTAAGGTAGGACCCTTAACCTCAAAATCAATCAATCAATTTTTCTTCAACGATAGGAGAGTTCCTATCGTCGAGGTTCTAAGGTAGGACCCTTAACCTCAAAATCATCAATTTTCCTTCAAACGATAGGAGAGTTCCTATCATCGAGGTTCTAAGGTAGGGCCCTTAACCTCAAAATCATCAATTTTCCTTCAAACGATAGGAGAGTTCCTATCGTCGAGGTTCTAAGGTAGGGCCCTTAACCTCAAAATCATCAATTTTACTTCAAACGATAGGAGAGTTCCTATCGTCGAGGTTCTAAGGTAGGACCCTTAACCTCAAAACAATCAATTTTCCTTCAAACGATAGGAGAGTTCCTATCATCGAGGTTCTAAGGTAGGACCCTTAACCTCAAAATTATCAAATTTTCCCTTCAAAGATAGGAGAGTTCCTATCGCAGAGACTCTAAGGAAGATTCTTTAACCTCATGATTTAGGCAGCGAGAAGGTTCTCAAGGCCTAGCTGACCCGGACGAAATTTGGTAACGACTTTGCATACATCATGTCTCATGAAGCATGCAAAGGGGGGCAGCTGTTGACACCCAATTTCGTCCGACCTTTTAAAAAAATTTTTAAAAAAAAATTTATTAAAAAAAAATTAATTAAAAAAATTGTTATTATTATTATTATTATTATTATTACTGAAAATTTTTAATTAGTTTAAAATACATTTTTGTTTTGTGAAGATTTGATTTAAAATGATATATATATTTATATGTGTATGTTTGAAAGAAAAGAAAATTTTAGGAAAAAAATGACAAAAAATTAAAAGTTTGAGGTAAAAATGACAAAATTGAGAAGTTTCGGGCAAAATTGACAAATTATGAAAGTTCCAGGAGCATTGGGTAATTTTTCGCATCAATTTTGGGCCAGACGGACGTTTCTGGCCCAAATTGACAGAAAACGACAAAATTGTCAAAATCAGAAGCTTCTGAAACTTATCCAGAGGATAAGAAACGTAAAGGACTGAAAATGTCATTTTACCAATTTAAGAGATAAGTTTTGATTTTTTTTTTATTATTTAATCATGAACAGTTCGGCCAGACTTCCTCTATAAATAGGGGTTAAAATTTCATTCTTAACACAGAAAAAAATAGAAAGAAAGCTTAGAGCTCCGTTTTAAAAAAAGATAAAATTACAGCCCTTGTCCCTGGCTCTCCTCCCTTTCTCCAGAAAATCTCAAAAGTTTTATTCTGACGCTTTGGCCCCCGTCTTCCTCCTCCCGTTTATCTCCGTTCTCTCTCTCTCTTTTGCTCCGTCGTTCTCCTCGCGCCGCCGTGTTCACGCCGCCGCTCTGTCGCCGCCGTCGCCTTCGCCGTCCGACGCCCCGTCGTTGCCCTATCCCTCGCCGTCGCGTCCCTCCGTCCCCGCGCTCGTCGTGCTGCCGCTTCAAACCTCTGCCGCCGTGTCGCCTCCCCCTCTGCCGCCGCGTCGCCTCCCCCTCTGCCGCCGCCGTCGCCTCCCCCTCGCCGGCAGCCGTCTCCCTTCGGCCTCCCTCCTCTCCTCCTCTCCCTCGCCTGGCCGCCAGCAGCACTCCCCCCTGCCCCCCTACGCGCGCGTTATCTCTGTTTCGTTCAAACAGATTCAAAATTAAAAACAAAAAGGTAAAACTTCCTTCAACTCCTTCATCTCTTTAATTTTTTTCATTTTGGTCACTAACGTTTTTTATTTTGTTCTTGCAGAATTAATTACTAACCTTTTTAATTTTTACTTGTTTGTTTATTATTTGTTTATGTAACGCCCCCAATTTTATAAACCTTAATTTTAAAAGATATCTTAAATTCCCAGAATAATAAAGCATTTAATTAAAATAATTTAAGAAATGTGAGGTAAAACATTTTATTTTAAATTATTTTCCAAACAATAAGAGTATTAAACGAAATCAGAGTAGTTAAGTGACAATCCCAGGAAAACTAATATGCGGATAATGTGTCAATTTAAACAAACCATATGTTTCTTTAGAAATCAAATAACACAAAGTTAAAACTCAGTCCCAGCCAGTTCTACTTTCGAGGGGCTACAGCGTACTCTCACTCAGTCTGCTCCACATCTTGAACCTCGTTATATGGTTCAGTGTACTCTGTCTCCTCATAGTACTCACCTAGAAAAACATGTTAAGAGGAGGGGTGAGCACAACTTGCTCAGTAAGGGGGAAGTATCAGGCCCATCACGTGGGTCCTAATATTCCCGTAATAAACAACAACGAATAATAAACTTTAAGCTGTAGCAATTTAATTAAAGAACAATTCCATACAACATCATAACAACAAAATCAAAATCCTACTAGCATGCTTGAACTACCATGCATATGCATAATTCTTTTTACCGATTAAATAATATCTTCTTGATCGATCACTTAATCCAATACTTAATTGCCGTCGGACGAACCTAGGGTGGTGAGTGTGTACATCACCCACTCTCGGGATAACTCTTAGGCAGTGCCACTAGGGATGCCACCAAGCCAGAGCCTCTCGGGATACCTACGCCGAGGTAGAGCCTCTCGTGATAACAGCCATAAGCATGGTCCCTCGCCAGCTATGGTCTGACAGCGCACAAATCATATCTCCATACTCCGTGTCAATATCGGGTCATGACTAGGGACGGTCTGCCGCCACCCTAACATGCCTCTCGGGTTCGAATCGTCCGTTCCGAACCTCTCGTCTAAATTTACGGCTTGTTAGGTCATGTAGATATGGTTCGTCACCAACCTTGCATGCCTCGTATTTTATCTTACTCTTCAAATCTTTTACTTAATGCAATCTTGTGTATGACAAACATAAATCATATGCAACAACCAATTGATGCATGACCGTAGCTCATTTTATTTTAGCTCTTTTTAGTAGAATGCCATGATTCTAGTGCATCCTATTTCTTTTATCATGTTATCTTAGTTTAGTGTTACATGATGTCATGACAATCAATGATATCTTTTAAGTGTATTTGTGATAAATGTTCATCTCATTTCTCGTGAATTCTTTCTAAATTGGTCATTTAGTATTTACGCTCCTAATCCTTTATCTATCAGCTTATAATAATTTATTACGGCCCTAACATGCCACTAACGGTTCCTTCCAATCTCATCATGTTGCTAATGAGCTTGTCGGCCCTAAACATGGTACTAGCGGTGTTTGTCTCGCCGGCCATAAACATGCTACTAGCGGTGTTTATTTAGGCGGTCCTAACATATTTCTAATTTAATTCTTGTTATAAGCGGTCCTAGTATGATACTAGCGCCAAACATACATCATACATCACATCATTACAACCATACAACCAACCAACCAAAATTACATCTCAAAGGAAGAGAACTAAAATAAAATAAAATAAAATTCTAGAAAAACTAATTAATTACCCTACCCATGTTGCCCACGCATTTAAAGATTTTGTTTAGCCCAATTGTTTACTTAGAATTTATTATTCGGGTTGATGCTTATTTTGGGCCTAAGAGGGCCCACGAGAACTAACCCGCTCTTCCCCCTTACCTAGTTCGGAATAATACGGCGAAAGGGGCGATTTCCTAGGACGGTCCTACAAAATGTTAGTAAGGTAGAAAATTAGAAAATGTGCTAAAATTTAGAAATTTTCCTAAATGGTACTTGGAAGGTTCATGTTCTTAACATCTAGGCCGAAATTTTACCTAGTGGGCAAAAAGGGTCTCGGGGTGTCTTCGGTGGCCTCGTGCCTATTCGGGATCGTGCCGGGAGCCTTCTTGATATTGATCCTAAAAATTACAGCGGCCATACACTAACTTATAAGCTCATTTAATGGCTGTAAAAACTGATCTTGGAAGGAAAAAAATTTTATTTCGGTTACCGATGTGTTTTCGGGATCTCTGGCGCTCCGGGAGTCCAAAGAAACACCAAACCTTCAAGTAAGGATTTTCTAACCCTTTATAACAACATGGACAGCAAGGAAAAGAGAATTATTAGGGCTGTAATATTTGAAATTGGCAGCCAAGATAATTTTTAAAAGAGGCTACGGTGGCTTACCGGGGCTTAGAACCAAGTATGGACAAGATTGCACCGGAAACGAGTGGAAAAACCCAAAACTTGGATTAATGATAATCTACCAAATATTTACAGCAAAGATATAAGGCCTTTAGGTGCTGGAAAGAAAAGAAAAAAAAATTAAAAGAGGGATATAGAATAATTTAGACTTACACAAATGAATTCGGAATCGCCGGTGCGTGTAGGATCGTTTTTGTGTTCCAATAGGGTTTCTCCTCAATCTAATAAATCTAGGTAAAATATAAAATTAAAATAATGTTCCAATACTTTGGAATAACCAAGAATCAAAGCATGGAGGGCTGACTTACATAGGTTTGTTGGAAGGATAAGGGGAGACAGAAGATGATCGGGTGTTTGTCCGCGGCTTCGTTGTGGTTTAAGCGATGAAATACTCGCTAGCAGTTGCTCGCACTCATGGGAATAGAACAATATTGTCTAGGCTAGAAAGAAAAGAAAAATTGATGGCGAATTTTGAAGGTGATGGCTGAAATTCTCTTTTCCTTCGAAAATGTTGCTTTACGGCTTAAGGTGATAAAAGACAAGAGATTCTAGTTTGCCTAGGATTTTTAATTGCTGGAGGCGCACCAGCCTTTTTGACCTAGGAGAGATACGGGAAAAGAATATTAAATTAAAAGAAAGAGTTATAGTTATATTAGGATAATAATGAAGGTTTTTAAAATAAGGAAAATATAGATAAGTAGGTAAATTAAATTAAATTATTTTTTTTTTTAACAAACAAAATTCCAAGGAGGCATGCGGCTGAAACTTTTTAGAATAAAAAATAGGGTTAGTTGGGAAATTATTATATACAACAAAAGCACGAACCCGGTTTAAACCCCACACACGCGTTGGCTAAATTTTGGGAAATCTAAGCAAACGAATTCAGAATTGAGTGAGACAAATTTCTCTTGACTCATTTTTGCGAGAAGAATCCAATGGTGCTATCAGATTTTTCATCCGATGCTTGGTTGTAAATGACAAAAATGCCCCTAGCCTAAAGAAAATGACTTTGAGCTTCCGGTTTGGAATTTGACTTAATAACCACTAAAGGAATCATCTAAGAATCAAGATTCTTAATTTTATATTGATTTTCTAAATTGATAGGTAAAATTACAAAAATACCCTTTGAGGACAAAATGTTAATTAATTTATTTATTTTATTTACTTTTATTTATTTATTTTATTTACTTTTTTTTTTTTAGGGTAATTTGGTAATTTTCTTTTCCTTAATTTCTAGGGTTATTACAGTTTATTACTAACCCTTTCTTTATTGTTGTTATTAACAACTAACAACTAACAACTAACTTACTAACTTTTTATTATTGTTATTATTATTAATTTAATTAACTTTGTTAATTAATTTAATTAACTTGGCTAACTTTTTATTATTGTTGTTAATTAATTAATTTAATTAACTTGACTAACCTTTTTTTTATTGTTGTTAATTAATTAATTTAATTAACTTGACTAACTTTTTATTATTGTTGTTAATTAATTAATTTAATTAACTTGGCTAACTTTTTATTATTGTTGTTAATTAATTAATTTAATTAAACTTGACTAACTTTTTATTATTGTTGTTAATTAATTAATTTAATTAACTTGGCTAACTTTTTATTATTGTTGTTAATTAATTTAAAACTTGGCTAACTTTTTTTATTATTGTTGTTTTAATTTAATTAACTTGGCTAACTTTTATTATTGTTGTTAATTAATTAATTTAATTAACTTGACTAACTTTTTATTATTGTTGTTAATTAATTAATTTAATTAACTTGACTAACTTTTTATTATTGTTGTTAATTAATTAATTTAATTAACTTGACTAACTTTTTTTATTATTGTTGTTAATTAATTAATTTAATTAACTTGACTAACTTTTTATTATTGTTGTTAATCAATTAATTTAATTAAACTTGGCTAATTTTTATTATTGTTGTTAATTAATTTAATTAACTTTGCTAACCTTTATTATTATTTATTTTTTTAAAGTAGATGGCCAAAAAGCCCCACTTTATTATTATTAATTTTCCTTTATATAATTTTTTTTTATTTAATTCACCTTTACCCTTACTAATAAATAAATAAATGAAAATTAAAAGAAGATTATTTTGTAATTAATTATTAAGCCTAATAAAAATCATTTTTTAAAAAGCCAATTATTTTTTTATTTTTATATACATGTTTTTATTATTTCTTTAAAGACAACAAAGTTGACTTTTTATTCCTTTTTGTTAAAATTAATAAATAGAAATAATTAAATAATTCTAAAGATATACAAATCAATTTTTTTTTAAACATATCTTTAAAATAATGATATTTAAAATTTAAAATTCAAGAAAAATCCAATAAAATTATAATTAAAATTAATAATTAATTAAATAATTAAAATTTAATAAAAATTAAAACTCCATGACCAAATGATCCGCCAGGATCCATGGCTTGGAAATATTTTTAAATAAAGTATATAAATAAATTTTTCTTTATTAAAAATAAAAACTTTGGACTAATATATTAATTATTTATTAAAATAATAAAATATAACTTTTTTTAGTTTTCTTTATTAATAAAAAGAATAAAAAGAATAAAATTTTTGGGTTAATATTTTATTCAGTAATATTTTACTTATTTCTTTTAAAATAATGAAAAGATATAACTTTTTGTTTCCTTTATAAAAATCTTAGTCAAATGATTTCAAAAATAATACAAAAATAAATAAAAAAAATTGAATTGAATTTCTCTTAAATATTTTATACTTATTAATTAGATATATTTTCAGAGATATAAATTAAAATTAATTAAAAAAAAATCTTTCATCAAACAAAAAGAATATAAAAATAACAAATAAATATCAAGATTTTTATATACATGTAAATTTTTAAATAACCACTTTTGGTTAAAATTTCTATAAAAAAAACAAAACAAATAAATATCAAAACTTTTATATACATATAAATTTTAGTTTCTTTTTTTGTTAAATAATCACTTTTGATTAATTATTTTCATTAAAAAATCAAAAAAATAAAATATTAAGATTTTTTATTTTATTTTTTAAAATATACATATAAATTTGTGGTTTTTTTTAAATATCCTTAAAATTTTAATAATTAAAAATAATTAATTTTTAGTTAATCTTTTACTCAAAACAAATTAAATAAATATTAAGACTTTTTCTTTTTGTTTAAAATATACATATAAATGTTTTGGTTTTCTTAATTAAATAATTATTTCTGGTTAATCCTTTTTTAAAACAAAAACAAACAAAATATTAAAACTTTTTTTTATATATATAAAATTTTTGTTTCTTTTATTAAATAAATAAAATTTTGATTAAATAATTACTTTTTGTTCACTTTTTATCAGATAACATACTAAGACTTTTCTTTTATTTTTGAAATATATGTATAATTTTTTGGTTTATTTGTTAAATAAAATCTTGGTTAAATAATTACTTTTTGGTTATCAAACCAACAGAATAAATGTCAACTCTTCAAATTTTCTTTAAAAAATTCTTGATATTAAATATTTTATTAAATAAAATTATTTTTCTTTTATAAATTGAATAATTATTTAAATAATAAATAACTTTCACTAAAAAAAACTAAAAAGAAAAGATAAAAAAAAGAAAAGAAAGATAAGAAAAAGATGAAAAAAAAAAAAAAGAAAGAAAGAAAAGAAAGAAAGAAAAAGAAAAGAAAAGAAAAAAAAAGAAAAGAAAAAAAAGAAAAAATAAAACTAAAAAGAAAAGATAAAAGAAAATAAAATAAGAAAAAGAAAGAAAAGAAAAGAAAATATAAAGAAAAAAAATAAAATTTTTAGATTATTAATAAATCTAAAATTTTCATAAACAAAAGACTTAAAAATTAGTAATAATAAATTCCATAAAAATAATAATTATATAACTAACAATTAATTAAAGTAATTTCCATATCCGGATGATCCGGCAGGATCTACGGTTTGGAAAATATTAACTTTTTTTAACTAAATAAATTAAATAAATATAAAGATAAAAATCCATATTTACAATATGGATAAAATTGTTTAAAATTTTACCAAATTCCGTGTCCAAATGACTCGGCAGAGTCCATGGTTCGGAATCAAATCTTCCGTGTCCAAATGACTCGACAGAGTCCATGGTTCGGAAGTATAAAATTCTATACAAATTAATTACCAAAAATCCACATCCGATTAATTCAGTTAAAAATTCTAGATTGAAAATTAACTGAAAATTATTTAAAAGCAAAACAAAACAAAATTAAAATCAACTAAGGTACCAATTTTGGGCGCTCTAACAATATTGTTTTAGCGTAACCGTACTCCCGATCCCCGAACTCTCGCAGACCATATTAAGGTGTCCAATCGACCTAAGTAAACCGATTGGTGGCGACTCCAAAAACCCGACGTTGCTACAAGCTTCAACTAGCTCTTTGATGCTTGTTTGGACTTAAAATTCGTAGGTAAGCTTCTTGGGTTTTCATGAGCTGGTTCTAAGTTGTTTCTATAGCTAGAAATGGTCTTGGTTTGAAGTTATTGGTGCCACATCACGTTGGTTTTAGGTGTGGAACTCAAGAGAGCTTGGTTGAGCTAAGGATGGCTTGTGCTTTGATTCTTGCTTTGTGGCTAAGTTGAGGTAAGGGTTCAAGTTAATTAAGCTCAAATAATACATAGAAATGTAGTATTTTGTGTGGGAATGAGGTAGAAACAAGACCCATGTGATTTGAGTTTGGGATGAGGGAGTTTGAGCAGTTTTCGTGCAAGGTCGCACGCTGTCGCGCAATGCTGGAAAGCGTTGGCGACACGTCACCGGTGGCGACGTGAGTTGGCTACGCGTCACCGAGAGTGCAAAAGTTCACAAAAACATTGATGCCTTTGGCGACGCGTCGCCAACGGCGCCGCTAAGGCATTTTGCCCCCAAGCTCCGAGCATCTTAAGAGTGTCTCAAACTTTCGATTTTTATCCCTAGGCTATCTTAAGATGTTCCGTAGCCTCGGTTGGGTCTAGAACTCATTCCTAAGTTAGGAATTATGCATTATTTAGGTGGTAGCTAAGTTGTGTGGTTAAGGAAGAGTATGAAATGGTGGCTAAGGAAATTAAAGTGCTTAAGTTCCTAAATGAGCACTAAGGGGATTAAGTCAGTTTTCAGACTCTTTGTTGGCCGAGTGGAATGTCATAGACCTATGGTTAACAAAGAGGAAACCTAAGTACATCCCAACCGAACCATTTGGTTTCGTAAGCGAACCACTACGGAGCCCTAAGCTAAACTCTAAGGGTTTGGCTAGTTAAACCACATAGGATGGCTACCTTGTACAATAAATTAAGGGTAAAGGCAGGTAAGTTTGAGAGGAGATGACGACCTACTCTAGAACCCGTAGGTGGGACTTATGGGAGGTAAAGTATCCGGGATACGAAGGCCAGTGTCTCGAGTACCTCCGTCGTTTGAGCTCACGACAGGTTTATGGCACCTACAGTGCAGGAAGTCCCACGTGTTATGTGAATTTCATATCATACATTCATGCATTGCATATTTTACATGTTGTTATTGCTTGAGTTTGTTTGTTGGTTGACCACTTGTCTGTTTGCTTGTTTGTTATGGTTGCATGTTGGCTTGCTGCTATCTTCTTGCAGGTACCCCAAGGGACCCTTACTGTGTACTTTCATGTACTCACTCCCTTAAGTTTATTGTGCAGGTTCTAACCCCGGGCCTAGTAACTAGTTGATAGCTGTGGCCTAAGCTTTCTCTTTTGCAGGTATTTTTCCTTGAGAATCCTTGTGATTCTAAGTTACTTGTGGTCTAAGCTATGTACTAACTAAGTTTTATGCCTTTAAAGTGTAAAGGCTAGAAAGGTGCACAAGGATTAAGGAAGGGCTTGCACTTAGAGTTTGGATAGCTTAAGGTGGGGCTCAAATAGATGATCTTAGTTAGGTTTTTGTCTCATGTATATAGTACCTTATGTACTAAGGAGTTGCCTCTATTAGGATACATTGTGATGTAAAACCATCTAGTTACTTTTGGGTGCATGCTAGTGGTGTAAAGTATGCACAAACTATTACTTGAAGTTGAAGTAACTAGTATTTCACTGTCTTGGCACGTTTTGAGTATGTTTTAAGTGAAATGCTCGAGCAACATTTTTAACAAATAATCTACTTATTCGTTTGCATTGCTAGGACAAAAGCATGCATATCTTTTACTGGGTAGGCTAAGAAACTAGTTGCATATAAATTGTTTTAAACTATCTTGACGAGTAATAGTTAGCCAATAATAACTTAGTGGGATTCATAGTCCCTAAGGGCCTACAAGATGAGTTAATGGGGCACTGGGGCCCCGTTCCGCCACACTAGGAGCTACAATTAGTTGGTTCTCATATGTTAGATGTTATTAGCTTTTTTGAATAGCGAAACGAAATGGATGAAGCTGATAGGCACAGGGTGAGGAGAATATAGAAGTGGTAGTGTAAAGGTAACGAAGGTTCTACCCCACCACTTTTGGTTGTTCACAAAAACAGAGTCTTTCTCTTTCACAAATAGGATGGTAATCAGAAATCGAAGACAAATGTAACGCTTGTTATATCAGAAAACTTTTAAAAAAAATTTGCTTGTTATATATATGGTTTTGTTTTAATTAGAATAGCATGGAATTTTCTAGTATAATGCTTCTTGTAAGTTGTTGTAACTGTGGTGCTTCGGGTAATTGATCTAATTGTCACTTGATTTTTAATGCTTTTGTTATATGCAGCCATGAATAATGAAGGAACCTCTTCTACGCTTAAGAGGAATCTTGCCAAGGATATCACCACCAGAGCAGTGGAATCTTTTGTTGTTTGAGCTTCATTTAGGCTGCAAAACTTGATATGAATTTGGTTTTTATGTTGTTTGAACATGTTGGTAGTTTGTTATGAATTTGGTTTTTATGTTGTGACTACCCTTTTCATTATTATGGTTGTACTTTGTTATAAAATTTGATGTTGGAGTTGGTGCTACTTGTGTGTAGATTGTTGGTTATGATTGTAGGTTATAGGGGTCTTGAATGACATGTAAAATGCCATACATAAGTTCTGGACAGGGCTAAAATTTCGGGTCTAACGAGTCTAAAAGCCAAGCTCGGGCCCAATTCGAGCTGAGCTCGAGCCTGAAAATTCGAGCTCGAGCATATTGAGCTCAAGCTTGGGTAGTACCGTTAACCTAAGGGGCCGAGCTCGACCCTTAAGGGCTGGGGCCCGGCCCGGCCCATTTACCACTATGCCCAATGCGCACATATCTCCTAATCTTGTAGAAAAAAGCATAAGTAATGTTCATTCTCGTAGGCATGATTGCCCACTTTTTTTAAAAGTGGAACCAAAATAGCAATTCTTGAATTTTTTAAGAGTGGTACACGGTATTAATAGGTTCATGTAAGACTTGCTCAAAGAAATAAAGGATTATGAGGATTTGGTAAATTGTGTGAATAATCCTAATATTTAATTATCATTTTATTTTAGTCTATAACTTATTGATTGTTTTGATTCTAAACTTATTAAAAAACCTTTCATTTTAGCCCTTATTGAATACTCTAGAATAAGTTAAATTAAAGTAACTGTCTAATAGAAATTTTTTTATATTGTAATTTGAACTATTCAAAAACAATATTCTAGTAAATTTGATTTGTACAATAATGTTTTTGTAATATGGGTCACTTCAAATCACTAGTTTTTTTCTCTGTAAATTAGATTTATTTCATTTAGGAAGAAAACATCGCTAATTTAAATTGTATATTGATTGTTAAAATTTTTTTCCACAATTAAGCTTACTGGAAGACAATTACTGAATATCTTAAATTTGAATTTCAAAAGTTTGTATCAGATATTTACTTTGAGCTAATTAATTTCATTTAATAAGAGACCAAAATGAAACGATTTACATAGGTTTAGGAATATAATAGAATAATTTATACATTAGGACTAAAAATAAAAGATACTTAGGCTCTATTTTTTATGCAAACTTGGATTCGAAAAAAAGTGTTAATTCAAAAAAGTCAGCGGGCTATTCAGGAGGCCGGGTCAAATGTGGCGGGTATGAACATAGGTTTGAAGTTGTGGCGTATTTACAACTTTACTACTCAGTAAAACGTAAGTCTTCTTCTTCCCTTTGGTTCCAGACTTTCATCCCTCTCGGCCAACATTCGTCTGAGCCACCTCCATAGCTCATCCGACTCCGCTACATCGCTACCCTCTTCCCAGTGTGGATGACCTTCGTGGAGCTCTCGCATCAGGTCCGATTGCTCATCTCATCGCCTAAGGTCAATAATCGCACTCATAATCATATGTGATTTCTTCTCTTCTCTTCGTCTCTGATTTCCACTTGTTCTTCTGGCAATCAATGTCAGCGTAGTGCGAACCCGTTCCCACCTAGTCGCTATCGTTGGTATCTTCATCGGCTCCATCCTCTGGCGAGCTTCTTCTCGAAAGCCCTCCCCTTTCGCTTGCCTATGCCTCTCAACTTCGGCTGGTAAACAAAAATTCTCTGTCGTTTTTTTTTCTCCTCAATTCCTTTTTTCCCAATGCTAGACAGTTTATTAAGGCTTGATTCATGGGGTCTTGCTGGAATGTTCTAAATTATGTTCGTCATCTGAGTTTGTTCATTCTTTGATTTTGGAATTACATTGTGACTGTTGGAATCTTGTGTTTGTCTTCGAGAAATTGTAATGGTAACTGTAAAAGTTCCAAATTTTGTGAGCTATGTCTGGGAGATTAATTTTCTAGTTGTAATCTGTCATCTATAAATGAAAGAGAATTGATTAATGGCTTGTTGTATTCTACTTCAGTTGTGAGTGTTGTATAAAAATAGCGATTATCTTCCCTTGAAAACATGTTTTTGTGAGAACTCAGCTGATCCTTTTCTGCCTGTATTCTTATGTTTTGCCTTTTTGGTTGCTTGTTTCTTTTAATATATTTAAAGATAGTACTTGTATTTTGCTTTTGGGTTTGATTATTATGGGGCAATTGTGTTGTGAATTTTTTGTTTCCCATGTTTTGCTGAGGTGAGCAGTAACTAGAATGACTAAAATCTTAGTCATTCATATCAGTGACTTCTATGAGTTGGTTTCTTATTTTGCCTTACCATTCCTTTGCCTAAGCATCTAGCTTTAGCTTTATTTGAGAAAATCAGTTTTCTACGGGCACAGAATGCAGAATAATTTTTAACCATACTGATTTATTTATTTATTTTATGTTCTTATCTAGTATGTATTTTATAAGTAGTCATTCTCACCCCATGCAGATATAAGCTGTAGATTCTTCTCTCAAGCTGACATTTATGTCTTGTCTTGGCTTATGCTTTGTTTTTTGTTGACCTTTTTAGAGTATTATTCTGATGACAACCCGAGAGAAGAAATAATCATGCCTATGGTAGATGGTGGAACCGAAGGTTTCAAAGGCCATGCTAGGGTAATTATACAAAGGGTCACACCATGCTTTGAGTGTAACTTCTGCCTTTTTCAATCTTTTCGAATTATAAGTCTACTGACATTCATTGATCAGTCATTTGGGACTTAGATCTATATTTTTTTCAGGAATGGGAATGTCTACTGGGACTGAGTTGTCTTCCTGGTCATTTGCTAGCCGGCAGCTCTCGCATTGACTATTTGTGTTGACATTTTGAATTGAAATGGTTTCTCTTCAGTTTACTTGCTGCTGGTAGATAGGTAGGTTTTTAGTTATGCATGTTAAAATACTCCCATATGCAGCTGTTTGTGTAATAGAACGTACTGTTGTTTAGTGTATGCTACATTGGTTATAGTAATTGTTAAACATGCACTAATTGCATTTCTGTGGTTGTGTTATATGTGAGTGCTTCCCAAGGATATGAATTAGTAAATATGAAAGAAATCATTGCCTGGGTTTTTTTCTTCAATTCCAGTTTTTTTTTTCGTATGGTGGTTCTTAACTAAGACTCTAGTTACAACTTCCATTGACATTGCTCATTTCAGTGTTGAAAATTTTGCTACCTACTGGAAAGAAATTATGAGCTATGCAATGTTACTTTATGGCTACAGTAGTGCAAACATACTACTTACAAAGAACTCCACTTTTGTTCATTTTTTTCTTAGTTTTTGGTTGTAGGTGGTTCTCTTTTAACTCTTGGATAGGCTGAGCAACAATAAGCATGACTATTTCTGTGTTATGTATTGTATGAAGCTACGTAACAGAGTGGTTGACTCTCCTCCCGCTCACATTTCTGTCAACGGCTACTGGGTAATTTCACAATGTTATTCCTTTTCTTTTTTCTTTGATGTTTTCTCCTATCCATGAATCATACATGCATTGTCCATGCTCATGCTGCATGGTGACATCGTAGTTTACAGAATATGTATGTTGGAAATTACCGTGTCTGTGTTTGTTCATGCTGTTTTCTTAATAGTATGCCATGTGACACACATGTATGTGGGTTTCCTTCATAGTTGAGGAGAAGAACTATAATGTTTGGCATGAATGTTCGTGGTTGTAATGGGGATCCAGAGGACCTTGTTAAAGGGCAACGGGCTGATTGGGACTCGGCTACCACCGATATTTTCTGTCGGTGGGCTGTACAAGCGGCTAAGCAGAACTTAATGAAAGGTGGACATTTAACGAAAAACGGCTGGACCTACATTTTTAATGGTTTCCGGCAGGAAACTAGTTTGTCGTATACAAAGGTTCAGATTAAGAATAAGTGGAGGCTACTAAAGAATACCTACAAGGAGACAAAGAAACTTCTAGGGTCTATGACTGGCCTAGGGTGGGATTATGAGCGGGGAACCATAGTAGCAGATGAAGATTGATTGGAGGCTCGCATTCAGGTAACTAATATATTGCTGATTTTTTTTTTATTATAAGTCTACTGCTATACTGCTTGTTCTACTTCTTGCATTTTGAATAACTGGAAACTGACATGTCCCTGTCACTTTGTAATGTAGCAAAAACCATTGGCAGTTACACTCAGGGGTAAGTGAATTCCCAACTTGGTTGACATGGAGAGGATGTTTGCTCCCGTTCGGGATTTGTCAGGTTTTGGGTGGTCTCCACAGATGGGTGGCAATCCACGCATCCCTAACTTGAATAGGGATTCAGCGGACTCTTTTGCAGAAGATGTTGGGATACTGAGACCCAAGAGCCGATCCATTATGTCCCCAATGGAAGAGACCATCCAGAGGGTACGAGTGTAGGGTTCCTAAAACGGTCAGCATAGAATTCAGGTCTCTTCCGTGCTACCGGCCCTTCCCATGTCCCTCCCGTTCGCATTTCACATGAGGATCCCCGTTCTGCTCGAAAAGGAATCGGACGTAAGCGGAAGTCAGGCGAGCGAGATCGAACGGAAATGCTTTAAAAAATTAGTGACTACCTCACCACAGACCGAAAAGAGTAATGGATAGAGCTTGCTCATGCAATGTCCGATCCAAATGACATTGGACTCGTTATGAAAGGGGTTGCGGAGTTACCAGGTGTTAGTTATGGGGATCCTTTTTGGATGGCAACCTATGATTTTTTCATGGAGAATGAGAGAGCCATTGCTATGTTTCTTCGAGGTTGTGGTGGTTTGGGGGAGGTCCAGCTGCATTGGCTACGAGTGCAGCTACAAAAAATAGGGGGAGGGGCCATCTGAGCAGGGCATGTTTACCTGTTTTCCCCATAGCTCATTGTAGAGAATGATCCCTATTTTCATTCCAGCAACATTATGTCTGTTTATAGCGTAGTGTTGTTTGATGAAGTCTAAACTGATTGCTTGTTACTGTGACTAGTTAGGATGAGTCCTGTAATGACGGAACGCTCTGAGTATGTTTTTCTTTTAATGTAAGTTAAGAACCAGGGAGTTCCGAACGTGTCAATTAGTTGAGATTAGTGTTGTTTGTAACGAGTTAGTGTTAGATCCACTCACATGAGCCATGCACGATTCATAATGCATTTGTTCTATTTCTTTACAAGTTTCGGCCATCTAACACTTGAGTCATGTGTTGCACCCTTTTCAGGTCTACGTGGTTTGTTTGTAGAACCAAAATATACATCCCTTCTTCTAACGTTGACATATTTGGGTTATTAAGATTAGAAGAATGCGAAACATTATACGACGACTTAAAACGTTGTTAGGTAAGAGAATAGTGACAGAGAATGAGAAAATAGCAAGAGCGGTGATTGAGGAGATTATAGCAGATGGGTCAAGCAGTTCACAATCAGAGCGACAAACAAATAGAGAACCCATTCAAACAGGGGGACAATTGTTCTGGAAATTAACAGAAAGGCCTGACGATTTTTTTGATGAATATCGAATGACTGTGCCTTGTTTTTGGGAGTTGCATAATACATTACTGCAACATTACGAGTTTCATGGATCAAATAACATGACTACACATGAGGCATTGGTTATTTTCCTCAGCTTGTGCGGGCATGGCGACACACAACGCAGACTTGGTCGCTGGTAAGAACATTCGGCGTCCACAATAAATCTGTGGTACAAAGTTGTTTTGGGCGCTGTATGTAAAATGGCAGAGGATGTTATAAGACCATCTACTTCTTTATTGTCGAGTGTATCGAAATATGTGATGACAAGATGCCCGTAGTTTTATAATGCCATAGGGGCTCTTGACGGAACGCACATTCCTGTTATAGTTGAATCCGAAGATCTATGTCACTACTACATTGGGCAAAAGGGAGAGCCGATGCAGAACGTTCTTGTCGTGTGTGATTGGGACATAAGGTTCACACATGTGTATACTGGTACGCCCGGGTGGCAACACGACATGGCTGTTCTACGAAATAGTATGGGCAACTCGACTTCTGGATTCCCATTTCCACCACAATGTACATGTTGCTAACTATTGCCAAAATTTGTTAAACATAATACAATTTTATTTTCATTGTGTTATATATATCTTTACATAATAAAAGTGTTTATTCTCACTTATCCAGGGAAATACTATCTTGTGGATTCCGGATATGCAAACACCCCTGGGTTTTTGGCTCCATATAGGACAGCTCCATATCATCCGTCAGACTTTAATGGCAGACCACCGACTGGAATGGAGCAGGAGTTTAATTACTATCACGCATCGTTGCGAAATATCATAGAGAGAACAATAAGTGTTTGGAAGAAGAAATGGAAAATTCTGAGACTGATGCATGAATTTGATGCCATAATTCAGGTCAAATTAGTTGTTGCCACTGCTACGTTGCACAACTTCATTCGAAACTACAATGCTGATGATGAAGATATTGCAAGTGCACTGCAGGGGAGGTATACGCAACATGATGTGGGAACAGATAATTCACTACCATTTGATGAGTTGCATTTGGATGGGCATGAAATGGCTCGTGTTAGGGATGAAATTGCATGAACCTTTAATCAAGGGACAAGGATGCGACGGCAACAGTCAAGCGGACGAGGACGACATAGCATTAGCTGACAAATCCACTTTTTAATAAAAAATGAGAACAATGTGCAGAGTGTGGTAAACCAGACATTCTGTTGGTATTATATATGTAGCAGCATCTTTGTAGTATGTAATGTGGACATGTAGACCTCTGTATAGGAAACAACTGAGTTAATCATTTAACATCAGTTTCTATCTACACTAGCTGCTTTGATAACAGTGAATACAAAAACAGATAATTCTGTCAATTCCAACAATTTATTTTTTGTCCAACAACTTATGTTAAATTTTTCATCTTTCCTGATGGCAGTCGGGCAAAGAACCATGAGTAATAGCACGATCTTATGTCAAATTCATTTACTGAGGTGAATAGCTATAAAAGTAGCAATAGTAAACATTATCTACAATCCCTATACAATCTTCAGCGTAACAATTCATTAAAAAATGCCAAAAAAACATAATTGGCAACCAAAACTACCTGTATGCCTAAAAAAAATGCCTAACAACAAGCATTTACAACATTAGAGGGATTTACACCAGTGCCATAACAGCAATAACTAATATCACCCATGACTAGATAGACAATGACTTTAGTGTGCTTCTGTATTACCCATTTAAACTCTACTACCTGCCTTTTATAGTTTGCGCATGTCATCTCTTCAAGAACGGGTGGTGCCTGCATGTATAAATTCTTCCCTCTATATGTTGTACTTGCCTTTGACAAGTGCACCTTTGGGTGTTCCTCGAGCATATCAATGAACTGCTCCACACAAGATAATTACGAAAGATCATAAATATGGAACACTGGCACAAGAAAAAGAAGGGGGGGAAAATTCAAGCATAACTTTGACCACAAATCCTGTGTCAATACAAAGCTAACCTTTTGTAAGGTAACTGAAATGTTCACCTCAATAAGAACACCTGGGCCACAAACAAGACAGTTCCTATCCTTCACAAACTCCGTCAGTTTAATGTGGAGACCTTCACCACCATTATACCTACAGAAGTAGCATGTAGGAAATGATGAAAAACCCATTTTTTAGCAATTTCCAGGCTACCCATGTCCAAGTAAACAAGACTGCACAGTATAATTTCTCTCAAGTATATTCCTCCATAATGGTTAAGCATCAATCCTTTCAGCCAAAGAAGTAAAACGATTTAGACGATTAAGCTAAATAAACACAGTTCCTCTACTTTCATTTGTACACAAAATAGATTTCCATATAATAAGTGTCCAATCAAACAAAGAAATGAGAAGGTAGCTTTAGTTGACGACCATCATAGTATATTTTCAAAAGCATTTACTACACCGAAGGGGAAAACCTACAATATCATAGAGAACATATAAGGAAGTTGGACTTGGACCTACGTGAGATAATTTTAAAGGGTTTTGCTACATCTAGATGCAATCTTGAAAGTTCCCAACGCATAGGCAACTGCAATAATAGCATTCGTAGAAGCAATAACTGGTTTGATAATCTTTACAACACCCTGAACATGGGAAGGAATAAACCATGTCTAATATGTCCAACAAGGATTCAGCATTGAGATCAGACCCTGGAAAACTGAAAGGGCCACTGAAAGAAATTGCACAAGTTTGGAAGAATCCAATTAGATGACAGTGAATCCTCAACATGTAGCAATATATTTTCTCATCATATTAAAAGCCATGATCAGAAAGAATTACTCGGGTCAAACATTGCTCAACAGAATGTAAATTCCTAGATACGTGGGTAAAAGTATGTCACTCCGGGAATGCCAAAAAGATCAGCTCTCTTGACAACCTACAAAAATATAGAGGCATTAGTGCAGAACCTAGGATAACATCAATTAATTTAGTGTTATAATGTACCTCATCGTAACCCCATTTCATATGTTCTGGGTCATCTGGATCAAAAGCCTTCCCACTATGGACCTACAAGGATGAAAGCAGTTAACTAAGGATTCACATGCTCCAAAAAGAATACTGGGAATAGCTGACATTATACTACCTCATCCTATTTGATTAAGTGAGCATATTCAATACAATGAGCTGCAGTTCTTGGTGTTGCTGCTAGGGTGCATAAAGGGAACTTGACCTGAGGAGGAAAAAGGCAGAAGTTACACTCAAAGCATGGTGTGACCCTTGGTATAATTACCCTAGCATGGCCTTTGAAACCTTCGGTTCCACCATCTACCATAGGCATGATTATTTCTTCTCTCGGGTTGTCATCAGAATAATACTCTAAAAAGGTCAGCAAAAACAAAGCATAAGCCAAGACAAGACATAAATGTCAGCTTGAGAGAAGAATCTACAGCTTATATCTGCATGGGGTGAGAATGACTACTTATAAAATACATACTAGATAGGAACGTAAAATAAATAAATAAATAAGCATGGTTAAAAATTATTCTGCATTCTGGGCCCGTAGAAAACTGATTTTCTCAAATAAAGCTAAAGCTAGATGCTTAGGCAAAGGAATGGTAAGGCAAAATAAGAAACCAACTCATAGAAGTCACTGATATGAATGACTAAGATTTTAGTCATTCTAGTTACTGCTCACCTCAGCAAAACATAGGAAACAAAAAATTCACAACACAATTGCCCTATAATAATCAAACCCAAAAGCAAAATACAAGTACTATCTTTAAATATATTAGAAGAAACAAGCAACCAAAAAGGCAAAACATAAGAACACAGGCAGAAATGGATTAGCTGAGTTCTCACAAAAACATGTTTTCAAGGGAAGATAATCGCTATTTTTATACAACACTTACAACTGAAGTAGAATACAACAAGCCATTAATCAATTCTCTTTCATTTATAGATGAAAAATTACAACTAGAAAATTAATCTCCCAGACATAGCTCACAAAATTTGGAACTTTTACAGTTACCATTACAATTTCTCGAAGACAAACACAAGATTCCAACAGTCACAATGTAATTCCAAAATCAAAGAATGAAGAAACTCAGACGACGAACACAATTTAGAACATTCCAGCAAGAACCCATGAATCAAGCCTTAATAAACTGTCTAGCATTGGGAAAAAAGGAATTGAGGAGAAAAAAAAAGACAGAGAATTTTTGTTTACCAGCTGAAGTTGAGAGGTGCAGGCAAGTGAAAGGGGAGGGCTTTTGGGAAGAAGCTCGCCAGAGGATGGAACTGGCGAAGATACCAACGATAGCGACTAGGTGGGAACGGGTTCGAACTACGCCGACATTGATTGCCGGAAGAACAAGTGGAAATCAGAGACAGAGAGAAGATAAGAAATCACATACGATTATGAGTGCGATTACTGACCTTAGGCGATGAGATGAGTAATCGGACCTGATGCGATAGCTCCATGAAGGTCAGCCACATTGGGAAGAGGGCAGCGATGTAGCAGAGCCAGAGGAGCTATGGAGGTGGCTCAGACGAATGTCGGCCGAGAGGGATGAAAGTCTGGAACCAAAGGGAATAAGAAGACTTACATTTTACTGAGTGGTAAAGTTGTAAATACGCCACAACTTTAAACCTATGTTCATACCCGCCACATTTGACCCGACCCAAATCCCCTTACCCGGCCTCCTGAATAGCCCACCGACTTTTTTGAATTAACATTTTTTTTAATCCAAGTTTGCATAAAAAACAGAGCCTAAGTGATTTTATAAAATGAATAACCAAGACAGATATAATGCACAAACCTACAGCCACATAGCGATAGACCAAGAAAATAAATAAGAAAACAAACTAACATACTAATAGACTAATACTCTATTAGGCTAACATACTAATTGGACTAAGAAACTGTCTAAACAAAAAATATAGATGATGACTCAAACAAATGAAAATAAAACTTAATCTCTTATTCAAAGACACCTTACCACATACGCCTCGCCACTTTTCATACTCTGGTTGATATACTGACATCGAAACAGATCACACGGATTTATCTGCTGTAAAGTATTGGAAAAAGGAGCACTACTCCTACTAACAGTGTTAAAAGAGTTTTATGGAGGAGGATGATGAAGAAGAAAAGAAGAAACAGTGAATAAAAAGATTATAGTGATTGATTGGGTGAAGTAATGATAATAAATCCATTAGCCAGACTTGAATTAAAATCAAAACTCGGCCCAAGGCATGAACAAAAGAGGAAAAAGTCCATTCGAAAAGGAGAGGAGGGAAGCTGTAGCTAGTCACTTTTTGGTTTCTCTCTTTTAATCTCAATCTGTAATACTCCATCCGTTCAAGGTTTTCTGCTTCATTTGTGTTTAACTCGGAGATTAAGATATGATAAAAGTATGTATCCTTTTTCAATTTCACCTTTGGAACTACCTTTTTCCTACCCCATCTGCTGTTACCGACTACTGTTTTTTCTCCGGTAGCCTTTCTTTCTCCATCTCCTTTTCTCCAGCCTTGCCATCGCTCCCTTAACCAATTTTTCCATCTGCCTTCGTGTTTTTTATGTCCCTCGATGTTAGATTTTTAGGCGTCCAATCTCTCGCCATCGCTCATTTCTCCTCACTGGCCTTGTCCTATCGCCTCCTTCATTGTCATCTTTCACCGTCCTTCACAACTAATCTTTTTCCATCTTCTCATCCCATCTCTTTCCATCTTTTACGTTTGACCTCTTGTCTGATCTCTAGCCATTATTCTCGTCCGATCTTTCACTGTCAAGACCTCCTTACCCCATTGTATTTCGCGTTCGATCTCTTGCCATCATTTCGTATCCAATATTCTTGCCCTGTCGCTCATCGCCTTCACATCGACCTCCTCGCTTGATCTTTTTGCCCCGATCTACTCCTTCCAAATAACTGCCACTTCTCGCCTACTCGCCTAGTCTCAAATTGATTTGGCTTCGTCTGATCTTCTTATCTTACCAAATTGGAGCCCCTTGGATCTCATTGGAAAATTGCCACCGCCAGTCAAGAAAGGGAAAATACCAATTTGCTGTCGACTATAGTAGATTGATCACCCATTTTGGCGTCAGGATTGATTGCTCCAAATTGGTCTACTTTAGTTGTTTTAAAATTAGAGTAGAAGAGGGCACAATAGTCATTATGTATGATAAAAATTGGCTAAAAAGAAAACGATGAAGAGAACTTTGGATGACCCAAAATGACAAATGAAGCAAAAACCCTGGGATGGAGGAAGTATATGTTTTTGCTTTCAAATTTGTCTTTTTTCTTTTCTTTGCTTTTCAAGATCTACGCACATTTGGTTCTTTAGACATCCTAAAAGTTTTATTTTTTGGTATTCAGGAGATCTAATACTACAAGGTTTAAAAGGTTTTGAATGAGGGAAAAGAGGGAAAGGAAACTCGAACCCAAGTAAGAGGTGTGTGAATTATGTTCATTTACCAACCAAGTTAGGAAATGGGACAGACATCCATATAAAGTTGTTATATGGTGTCTTCACTAATGACCTGAGTTCAAATCCTCTCTCCTACTTGTGGTGCAAATAAATGTCAAATTTATCTCAACACCCTCTAAGTTTGAAAAACATGCAAGTGACCTCTTATCTTTGTTATGATGTTGTAGATAGCCTTTCACAGATATACTTGTAAAATGCTTTGGGGGAAAATAACAACAATAACAACAAAAATAATAATAAAGTTGGTATTTACTTTCTAACGTATGTCTAATTTATGCTTTGAATGAAATAATTCAAAGTTTATATGGGTTATAATGTAATTTTGCTTATTGTTGTGGATCTTATAAGATAACACATAATGATTGAACATACATTTTTTTTTATAATGGATATTCATTGCACTAGCTGAAAAGCCATACGACATCTATAACAAATATAACAACCTGAAGCTCTACAGAGACCTGATATAAGAACCACAGTTCTACATTTTTTTTTATTTGCAAACATCTTAGTGATATTATAATCAAAAGAAAACTAACGTGAATACGATTCATGCTAAGAAACATAAAAATAAAGCCAACAAACATACCAACATAAAATTGGACGAACTAACAAATAAACCTAACACTGGAATCGAGCTAAGAATCACCAAGTTAACTCGGATCACCCTATAAACAACAATAAAAATGTTGATTATTCAACTTCTTCAAAAGCATCAGAAACAAACTCATTTGAATCAACCCAATCAGCTCCATTACTTGGGATTCTTGTACCTTCAGAATGGAGTATCTTAAAAGATACTCCATCCATTCCTTAGAGTATGAAACATATTCTTTTTTGGACAATCACAAAAAAAGTGAAACATTTATTTTTTTTGAATTTTTTTAACATCTAATCTATCTTACTTTCATCTTTTAAGCTCTCACTAAACGAAACCCAACTACTTACTACACAAAACCCCCAAAATATTTGTTTAATCATTATTTAAACTCTTACTACACAAAAACTAAAAGAAAATCTTTTTATGAGACGAAGAGAGTATTTCTTAAGAGCATCAAGTTACCATAACTTTGGATTTACTTTGCTATACATAACCGATTATTTTTCACATGTTTTCTCCATGACGGTTGCATCAACAATCATCAAGGTTCCATATTGATTCAATATTGCCGTCATGTGAAAAATGCATGACATACCCATTAACTTATTATAATTTCACTTTTTACTTTGCTCAAATGCAGGATATAAGAGTTTATAAGTTCATAGTTGTCCCTACAACTTTGTTTGATCTCCTCTTCCTTTTTTCAAAAAATGTCACATAAAGTTGGATTGATTGCCATTTAGGTCCCAAAAAAACTGGCTTTTACTTTCCTGTACTTAGGTTACTAATACCTCTTCCATTATACATTTGTAAGCATGCTTCTAAATATGAAAAAAAAAATCATATTTATCATTTGTTGATGTTTTTTTAGGAATTTGTTTGCTTTGGTTGTGACAGATACATTGTTACGAGAAAGGTTGGGTACCTAGAGAAGCACATAAGCAGTGGGGCATAAATGGTGGATGTTTTAAGAGAAATGCATGATATGTATTCGTTATTTATTGTAGGGAAAGGAGGGAGAGGAGACTATTTCATTAACACTTTTCCTAGTGATTGGCAAAAGAGGAGACTATTTCATTAACACTTTTCCTAGTGATTGGCAAAAGTGCCTGAAACTTGGCACTGTCAGTGATCTTTTAGCTTCATTTGATTTTGAGTCAAGTGGTTCTGTCTTAGTTGTTTAAAAGTACAAATCTTATAGATTACATTTAACTCTCATTATCAACTATGTAGCATCAGTTTTAGTTTATACCAAAATGGTATTAGAATTCCTTTCTTCTTAGATTTTTTATTTGGAAATGGAAGAAAAAGAACAAACTATATCATCAATTGGCCATCAAATAGAGGAGCAAAGTCCAGCCATGAGGGAATGTCTTTCTACCAATAAGCCTGGCCTAGAAAAGTAAGTCCAACATCAACATGTGTGCATAATGAGTATCGCTAAGTGTAGTGTTTCGGGAGCCAGACAAGCGCAATGGAATATAACCGAAATCCTCCAGGAACCAAGAAAAACGAAGTAAACTGAGTGTTCGAAAATTTTCATATCATATCTAATTTTGGTTGAGACCTTTCACCCAACTATTGAGTCGGATCACAAAACCTGAACAGTTTATGTGTTCAAGCTCTCTTTGGTATCCACATGAGCCTTCCGAATCACCACGCCTCCACCACGTTCCGACAGATGTGTTTCTCTTATGCCCACAATGCTAGCTTATGTCCCCCAAGGAATAGTAAGAGAAGAATGCGGTTGTCACTTTTTAGGAGGCTAGGGCAAAAGCTATGAATTTCTCACTATATGATGTATTTATAGTGAGACTTAACTTTCAGGTCTAATGGGTTTCAAAGCCCTAATCCAATTAGGCTTTAATTTCAAGCTTAATAATGGCTCAACTTTTGAGCCAATTATTAACACAAAATTATCATGAAACCATAACGCAAATAAATTAGCCCATACACTCAAATAATCCAAATAGGCTTTATGTTTATGACCTAGTAGGCTTTTATCACGTTGGTAATGATCATAAATCACATGTATGATCATAAGTAATGAGCAGTATCTAGCAACACATCATTGCTACCCAAGTGACAAGATTGGCGGTAATTCGACTAAATTTTTATGACCATTATCCATATATACCATTATCTTTTTGTCCAAGACATCAAGATTAAGTACAAGACATGGAATGTGTCACTCTCGTATAGCCCAATCTTTGGCTTATTGATTATCGAGTAAACTAACTTAAACTGATGATATTGATATCATATATCAACTCATCCGAGCATGGACATGCACTTTCTTAGTCTCACTCAATCAAGGGGCCCGAAGATATCATTCTCGTTACATAGGAGTGACAAATCCTATCTTGATCATACAAAACTCTCCGCATGATATGTGACATACCCAATGACCTCCTTCAAGTTCACTCAATTACGAGTAACAAAGGGAAGTATCAAAGTATGTGACTCACATGTAGGGAATCTTGATGATCTTAGGTCAAAGGACTACATATACCATGATCACTATGAGAATCACTTATAATACTCATATATTGACCCATGTAGCGTTCTCATGGTATGTCGGTCCAGTATACAAGTTCTCCAACTTGTACCCATATGTAGACTACATATTTCATATTAGTCTACACATATGCTAGTCGTTATGTATTATCGTAACCCATTCCACGATAATACTAGACCAGGGACATTTAAGAATATCATTATTCTAGGGTTATAATTATGTTTATTACATTACGCAGAAACAAAACAACAAACATAATTACTAGATTAATGCCTTAATAAAATGTCATGACTTAATGTGCAAAAAACACAATCATCTCATTATTGGTTTTTAGACACAACACTAACACTAATATCATCGTGTAAGAAAAAAAAAGTACTTCGTCCGTCTGTATTATTTGAAACAGTGTTACTCGAATTTATTCATAATATTATTTGTGAGAAATTTTTTTTTTAAAAAATATGCTCATTCTATTCCAAATTTTTTATACATTCATTTTTCAGTGATTAATTTATAATTTTTTATATATGAATGATAAATCAAGACCTATAGTTTTTAAATATATATTTTTTTAATTTTTTTTACAAATAATAATATACATAGATTTAAGTTAAACTATTTAAGAAATTCAAACAGAATAAAGAAAATGGAACGGAAAGAGTATTTAGAAATTATAAGCCTTTGTTTATCATTTATATATAAAGATTTTTTATTTATATAATAAAATATAAAAAATAAAAAATTATAGATTAATTACTGTGAATAATAAATGTTATAAAAAAATTGAGATGAAAGGAGTAATATATATTTATTTATATAAGTTTTTGCTCCCTTTGCTTCTAATTATGCTGCCTACCGGAATCTATGTTTTTTTTTTTTTAAATAAAAGGTCATTCTCTTTTGCAGTAGGACGTAGTAACAAGGAGAACTTGACTTTAACCGTAGGTGTTGCAAATTTTTTTTGTCTAAGTGATTTTATAAAATGAATAACCAAGACAAATATAATGCACAAACCTACAGCCAAATAGTGATAGACCAAGAACATTAAAAAAAATAAAAAACTAAGATACTAATGGACTAAATCTCTATTGGACTAACATACAAATTGGACTAAGAAAGTACCTAAACCAAAAATATAGATGATGACTTAAATAAATGAAAATATAACTCAATCACTTATTCAAAGAAACCTCACCACATATGCCTCACCACCGGGGGCGGGCCTATTAAGGGGCAAGGGGGTGCCGCTGCCCCCCCAAAAATTTTAAAAAATTTTAAATATAGGTACTTAATTGGTTAATTCAAGAGAAATTAGGGACTTGAAATGCATTTTGCCCCCCAGAAATAATGGAAGAATATGAAGATGTGGGGGCAGGGAGGTAGGCACTAAAGAAAATAGGGACCAAATGAGTAATTATTCCCTCTAGCCTTAAACAGATATTCTAACATGGTCTTAATGCACTATTAGTCCTCCAATTTTTTCACCTTGTCGAGTTGCACCATAATATTTGAATTAATACGAATTAATCCCAATCTCCAACTTTGCCTTGCCTCGATGCCATCTCTCTCCTCCAGGTTTGGTCAACTCTCTTTCGGGCTCGCCCCCCCGAACCAAAAATTCTGGTTCTCCACTGCTCACCACTTTTTATACTCTGGTTGATTTACTGACATTGAAACAAATCATTAAGATCTATCAACTGTAAAGTATCAAATACAGGAGACATTGCTCCTACTAACGATGTTAAAAAAAATTTGTGGAGGAGGACGATGATGAAGAAACAGTGAATAAAAAGATGGCAGTAATTGATTGGATGGAGTAATAATAATAAATCAATTAGCCAGACTTAAATTAAAATCAAAACCCGGCCCAAGGCATGAACAAAAGAGGAGAAAGTCCATGCGAAAAGGAGAGGAGTGGAGCGGCAGCTAGTCATTCTTTGGTTTCTCTCTCTTTTAATCTCAATCCGTAATGTATGTTTTTGCTTTCAAATTTGTCTTCTTTCTTTTCTTTGGTTTTCAAGATCTACGTACATTTGGTTCTTTAGACATCCATAAAGTTTTTTTTCTTTTCTTTTGGTATTCAAGAGATCTAATAATACAAGGTTTAAAATGTTTTGAAGAAGGGAAAAGGGGAAGGAAACTTGAACCTGAGTGAGGGGTGTGTGAATTATGCTCATCTACCAACCCAATTAGGAAGTGGGACAGACATCCATATAAAGTTGATATATGGTGTCCTCATTGGCGACTTGAGTTCAAATTCTCTCTCCTCCTTGCGGTATAAATAAATGTTAAATCTATTTCAACGCTCTTCAGGTTTGAGAAACATTTAAGTGACCTTTTATTTTTGTTATGATGCCATAGATATCCTCTCAAAAATATACTTGTAAATTGCTTTTGAGAAAAGAACAACAATAACAATAAAGTTGGTATTTACTTTCTAATGTATGTCTAATTTATGCTTTGAATGACATCATTCAAAGTTTATATGGGTTATAATGTAATTTTGCTTATTGTTGTGGATATAACACATAATGATTGAACGTACATTTTTTTTATAATGGATATTTATTGTTCTAGCTAAAAAGTCATACAGTATATACAACAGATATAAGAACCTAAAACTCTACAAAGACCTGGCATAAAAGCCATAGTTCTACATTTTTTGTCTATAAACATCTTTGTGATATTGTAATCAAAAGAAAACTCACGTGAATAACAAGATTTATGCTTACAGCCTGACTAAAGATTTGAGAAAAACATAAAACTAGCAAACATATCAACATAAAATTGGACAAACAATACCAAAATTAAATTGGACAAACTAACAAATAGACCAACACTGGAATCGAGCTCAGAATCACCAAGTCAACTCGGATCACCCTATAAACAACGATAAACATGTCGATTATTCAACTTCTTCAAAAGCACCAGAAACAAACTTGCTTGAATCAACCCAGTCATCTCCGTTACTTGGGATTTTTGTACCTTCAGAATGGAGCCGAATAGATCACGACTCTCGCCAGTGGATCTGAATAGAAAAATGCCAAATAGAACCCTGAACTAAAATAGTACCAAATAAAAATTAACAACGACTTTGATCTGAACTGGATCGGAGATTCTACATTGTGAATATGATCGATGATGAATCAGAGATGGGTTTTGGACGACAGCGAGCAATGTAATGCAAAAAATAACAAAAAACAGAAACTCGCTAAAAAGAAGGAAAAAAAAACAACAAAATTTTGGCCTCAAACCAACCAAAAGCTGGATCCCACTGATAGGTTCTCCCCTTTTTTTTTCTCCCTAAAGGGAGATCATATAAACTACTTAAACACCTGAGATCATGTTAACTTAGCCCCTGCTTGAGTTCACTTGCCCATGTTAGAAAGCCGCTTCATTTTCCTTGTGCGCTTCTTAGTCCACTAACTATATGGCCAAGAAATAATTTAGTTTTTTTGGTTGAATGATGAAAGAAAGAAAAAACAATGAATAAATGCCACGCCACTCCTTAAGAGTCAGCAAAAAGATGAAGCCTGACTCTTTAGGTGGCTCTTGAAGCCTCTACACTCCCACTGCCACCGAATGGCCTACGGAAGCCAAGAAATCGGCACAGTGATTCCCTTAGCGCCAGACATGGTAACACTTGATGAATGTTCAGCTCTGTCAACAATATAGGACAATCATGCAGAATACTCTCAAAGGAGTGGTCACCGGTACTGCTACGCAACAACCCAATTAAAGTGAGTTTGTCGCACTCCACCATACAAGAACTAGTGCATTTCTCTTTAGCCAGCAATAAGCCTTCCCATAAGCCCAGAAACTTGGCCTGAAGCACAATCACCTTGCCAAGATTCGCCATGAATCCCGTAACTAGGCCCCCTACTATCTCTTAAGAGGCCTTAGCTGTAGCTGCACCCTTACAGAGAATGGCTCATCTGTGTTTAACTTGACCCTGACCAGTTGGAGGGTAAAGCCAATTAACAAGACGATCTTGCTTCACAAAATAAGATAAAGAAGAACCTAGCATCTCTGCAATCTTGTTTGCTTCCTTGGAGACCTTTTGCAAGATGACAGACAACAATAACAACAAATACTCGAATCTGACTTGATTCCATGCCTTCTATAAATGCCAAAGGGCAAGGCAAAAAAAATTGACCAAGGAATTTGAAATGGAGCCTCACAATTTTGGCAACAATTCTCCGTAAACCATATGTACTAAGGTTGAAGCAAGAATGAGGTAAGCTCCACTGCCGGAATGACAAGTGCCCAGAAAGATGCACAAACTGACACCAGTGAAACACATGGTTGAGATCTTTCTTAACGAATAAACATGTGGCACAATCGATGCTAGCAAGAATGCCCTTCTTTCTCAAACGAACACCTGTGGAGGGACTATTCTGCAACACCAACTACAAGAAACATGTTATCTTTTTAAAAGTCTCGAGTTGCCAAATCCAGCTCTAATCCTCATTCATAAGAAGGCCCTGTTCGAGAAGACAAAGATGGTAGGCTGACCTAATGGAGAATCCACCGTTACACTCATCTTTCCAGAAAAAAAGTCTTTCACCACCTTTGTAATAAGTATGGGAACAACTTTTATCTAATCAATCACTTCCCCAAGGAGAATATGAGACACCAAATGACTGGTTCCAGGTTCCAATTGCGGAGATTAAATGTCCACCTTTAAGTTACAAAGATTCTAGTCAATGGCTTCAATAACTTCATCCCACAAAGGCATCATCCCGCTCCAGCTATCATCCCAAAACTTAAGTCAAGCTCCATTACCAATCCTCTATGAGGCCCTTTTCCTAATAATTTCACAACAATCTAACAAGCTCTTCCAAGAATAAGAATTTACCTTCTGCCGCTTATAATCCATGAAAAAACTTTTTCTAAGGTACTTGTAATGAAAAATCTAACTCCAAAGCATGTCTGCCTAAGTTGTGATCTGCCAGCAAGCTTTGGATAGAATGGCTTTATTCATATGCAGAGCTTGTCGTAAACCTAGACTGCCATGTTGTATCCGCAAGCAAACCTTGAACCTAGACTGCCATGTTGTTTCGGCAAGCAAGCCTTTTTATTAATCTCATCACATACACCAGCTAGGATTTTCATAGTGTGCATAGTGTGAATAGGAACCAATTGAAGCACCGATTACACCAGAGTCTTCCTATCGGCAAGAGACAAAAGCTTCTGTTTCCACCCTGCCAACTTCTTATCCAACTTCTGGATAGTAAAGCTGTACAACTTTCTACTAACTTTGTCATGAAGGACTGGGACTCCCAATTATCTTCAAAGATTTTTAGTAACTGGGATGCTATAACTCTCAGTCTAAACCTTAGCAATTGCGGTGAAAACATTAAAGGAAAAGGATGAGCAAGCTTTCACTTTATTCATCATCAAGCCTAATTCTTCTGTAAAACGAGAAATGCACTCCAACATTTAAAAAAAAAAAGCAGGCAAGTTGGAAAAGACATGAAATAATTTAGTACAAAATGTCTAACTAGCAACATAGAATCAATATAGATTCATTAAACACATACTTGCACCAAAAACATAATTTAACACTTATAACTTGGACTTGGTGTTAAGCTCTACAATGAGTAAAATTGCACAACATGAACTCAAGGGATGAGAATCGATTATTCTTAGTAAGTCATTCCTTAACCAACAAGAAAATCTTAGAAAAAGTACATTAGATAAATATATGCAACTTAACGCAAGCTCATTACATTATGAGGTCTTAACCAATGGCCACCATAAACTACCATAGAGCCCTTAACCAATGGCCACCATAAATCACCATAAAAAGTTATATGGTGGGAACCTACACTAAATCTAGTCCCACTAAAGTTGATATGATCAAGGAAGACGCAACCAAGGATGACAAGGACCTATTGAAGATAACTAATGGACCATTAATAAGGAAAAAGGCTAAGGAGCTCAAAGTGCACATACAAGCTCTAATGGTGCAAGTTTAAGCTCAACAGTTCTATAGTCATTCAAAAGGAGCTATTGCAAGTCAATATGGATTTCTTAAGTTATTTCTTAGGTATCCAAGCCAAGAGAAGGTAGCATACTTGGAGGGAGGACAAATGCCCACGTTTTTGTTTCATCATGCTCAAATGAAGCCTAAAGGGAGTCTGATTTGTGTCAATTCATATCCATGGTGCCAAGGATGTATCTTATGCTTATTCTAGAATTTTTGGATCAAATATTATGGAAGGAAAACCAATACAGAAGCTTGGACATGTTCTATACATCTAAGTGCACAATTTCAAAGCTTAGAGCCAACACATGCACTTTTGGAGCCACCTTGAAGTGTTCATGAGCCAATTTCTTCCACAAGCTGAATCTTTAAGCTCTAAAGTTTCAAGACCTCTTTTCAACATCTAAGAGAAGGTCTCAAGCCAATGGAACTCAATTATTCAAGTTGCAAGTTGACGACACAAGTAAAAACCCTACGAAGCCCTTAAAGTGTACCCGAGAAGATTATTTTGGGGTTTTTAGGGCCAATCTTGTGTTATAACGTATTTTATTTTATTTTAATATTTATTTATATTATTTAGGATGTTATTTAGGCTATGGAAGTGATTCAGGTTGCTTAGGATAAAGGAAATTCGCTGCACACATTAAACATGTGCAAATTAGGTGTTAGAATCATAGTTTGACTAGGTTTTCTTAAGTCTTTTGTACCTAGGTTTCCTATGTGACTTGGGCTACGAATTTTGCTGAGTCTTTTACCCTAGTTTAGGCCTATAAATAGGCAAATATTCTGGTTGTAAAAGACGGCCTTTGGATGAAATAATATTGTTATTTTTTAGAGAAAATCTCTTCTGTTCTTTGAGGACTACCTTGGTGCACAATTACTTGTGTTCTTGGTTTTCTTATACTTTTTGTCTCTAATCACAAGTTGATTAGGGGTGGGGGTTTTAAATCTAGTCTCTTTGATGTCTTGTGGAGCTTGAAAAACATCTTGGGCGGGTTTCTTGGTCATTATACCAAAGGAGTTTGCATTAAAAGTTCTTGCCTTAGCAAGCTTTGCTTGACTTTTTTTTTTTTTACTTACAATTATTCATATTGTGCAAGAGTTCTTTTTAGACTTGGTGACTCAACTTTCTAAGCTTGATAGCTTAGTTAGGTTGCTTTAGAAGCTCAATGCCCTTCCTGTAACTTAGCACTCCTAAACTTACTTCAGGGCATTCTTACTTACTTAGTCTTTAAGTTACTTCTTTTCCACCTCTTAAACCTCTTAACAGATGTAGTTAACTTAACTTTAAAGTGATTCCAACACTCATTTAAAGGCCACATGCATTTAGGATAGTAAAGGCATCATAACCAAAGCATTAAGGTTCCTTAGGAGCGTCCAAGCTCTGGGCTTATGTGTCATGGTGTTTGCAGTGCCAAGGGTAGTGCCATAGACCATTTGGGGCTGCCCAAGTTTGTGCCTCCCAGTGTTGTAGCACCAAGTCTGGTGACATAGTGCCGAGGCACGTCTTGGGTGCCCTATTCATGCACCAACTGCACTGTTTGCCCTTTTTCCTTTCTTACCTTGACTAATCCACTTAGCAACCATTTCCAATACTTTAACACATGCTAGAAAACATGTAAATTCATCAATTTAATACTTAAAAATTTGAATATCCTTTACCAAGCACAAGATCACAAACCTCTAAGCTCCCATGAACACATAAACTCAATTACACCAAAACACTTGCAAGTCAATGCAATCAATTGCCAAAGCATCAAACACATTTAATATGATCTAAATTTGAGCAAATACAAGTTGAAAAAAGTTTGAAACCCTTACCCCCTTTCTGAGACACAAAACAACTCTTTTTGGAGCACTTTTCACAACAAGCTAGTTTAGCTTGGAATTAACTTTCACAAGCTAGAATTAGGCCAAGGGACAGGTTATTGAGCTTACCCAAGACATATTTAGGTAAATCAAGCCACTAAACCTATTCCAGAGCCAAATTTGAAAGCTTACCCATGGTGAAAATGTGATCAAGCCCTCCCTTGCTCAGACTAGCAACAATCACCAAGAATCCATCAAGTTTGAGCTCTAAATCATTAAAAGAGAGGTTGAATCAAGTGATTGGTTCTTTAGGCATGGAAATGGAATTGGTTGGAGTTTGAAGAAGGAGACAACCAAGTATTTTTCTTATCTTCTACTCAACTTCCCTTAAACATCTCTTAGTCCCTTAACTTTCTAACTTGTTGTCACTTTGGTCCTTAGTGTCTCAACTTACTCTTATTTCTCTCCGCATAAATGTAATTGAGCTAGAAATACAAGGGTAATTCAAAATATTTAATTCTATAGTCCAATCCCATTTATAACATGAAATTAGGGTTTTCTCAGCAAAATTACCATTTTACCTTTTGTATCTAAACTTTGCTCAAATGATCTTATTACTTATTTTATACTACATTAAGTTTCTAAATCTATCAATTAGTATGCAAATAGAGTTTATGAGTATAAAATTCATAATCTTCTTAGTAATGTTGGTCCTAGTCTAGGAGCAGTAGAATTCTCCCCTCTTAAAAAATTTGGCCTTCCATATTTCACTTTACTGAGTAGAACCTTTAGAATGCTACTTTGAGCTTCCTGCCCAGTTTTTCACATGGCATCTTTCTTTCTTTGATTAATTTATATCACTTAACCATGAGCACTTTTTACTCTTAGATTCTTACCTTGTCATTCAAGAAACCACATAGGATGCTCCTATTAAGGGATCTTTCTTTACAGACATGACTTACGAGTACACTTATGTCTATTAGAGTTGCCTTGCTTCCTTGGTTTTTCTCTTCCTGAGGGATGTTCTTAGAACTACTTTACTCTTTACTCATACCATATAGATAACTTGTTTCTACCCTGTAAAGTTTTTGATATTGTTGTTACTTATCACCCTTGTGTTTAGAAAAAATATTATGTAAATTCCCTTAAATCCTTTATGAGTTTTAAATAAATCAATGCAATTTCTTACACTTAATTTGGGCACTCATACTTCTTAGGTTTAACTTGGTCCTATTGCAACTTAGGACATTTAGTTTGCTCTCTAATACAGCTTGTTATTGGGCCTTCTTGGGTAGCTTTCAACATATTTGAAACTTTACCACCTTAGGATCTCTTAGCCTCAAGGCATTCATGAACTTATCACTCTTGACTTTGCCATAGGCACGCTAGCCCATATAGGCCCCCACTTAGCTCTTGAGTGTTCTTTGGTATAACTTATACTCACTCACACTACCACCTGACTCATTTAGGTAGTCCTTGGCATATCTAGGGTCCTTGTCTAATTACAAGCCTTTTAGCCAGAACTTGGCTTCTATCACTTAAGACACCCCAAGCATGAACCTTAGCTTCCGTTCTTTACTAGGAGTCTACCTGACCATTTTGGTCCCCCTTAATAGTAAGGTCCTTCTTGGGAACCTTGGTCACTTGGTTTATACTTAGCATTTGGATACTTAAGAACATCTTTCACCTTCCTTTAACCTTCGAGAACCCCTAGGAATCATTTCATTATTGCCCTTGATCCAATTTTGGGATCTTTTGTGCCGCTCCAGTCCTTGGTGCTTAGAACTTTTAGCCTATCCATAAAGAAAGTTAACTTCTGGCTGACTTAGCCTTCTCTCCTCTTGGTGTTTAACCCTTTTTTAGCCACTTCGTTACCTAAGAGTCCATTCATTTAAACAAAACTTTTACTTGGACTTTTAGGAAATATAGATACCTTGCTTACCTCGTTAGAAAAAAAAGCACAGTATATGCTCTTAGGCTATTCAAGCCTTCCTAGGTTACAAGGAAAATTTAGCCCTTAATGACCTTGAACTTCTTGACTAGAAGTACCACCTCAAGTCACACTTAACTCTTTTTGAAGAACTTAGATTACTTATGACACCAACTTGGCCACGTAGGTTGCATAAACTTTTAATGACCATTCTTACTTGACCTAAAATTTTTCTGGTTAAATATACTCGAGACCTTACAATCTCTTCTTAAGAACCCTTTTAGTCGGACTAGGACTACACTCTTGAGATTAACAGTTCATGTTACTTCTTGGTTCGTCTTGCACATCCTCAATCCATCCATTCCCTGAGTTAGGGAACATACCTTTTCTTAGTATCCAAGATAGTTCATTTGAACTTCCAACTTTTCTTTTCCTTTGGGAGTGTTTCCCTCCTTAAAAAAATATGAAGATATACTTACTCTTGATCCTGTTCCTATCAGAATTTCTTCCTACATTTATTGAGTACTAAACTCATTTACTTGCCCTTACACTTGGTGTGTAAGGTTAAGTTTAGAGTGTCCTTGATCACTATTTTTGAACTTATAAGGCACCTAACAAAACCCTTACACCATAATTTAGGCAATTAGGCTCTCTTAAGTGTACCTTGGTTTTGCATCACTTAGGAAGCTTTAGAACAAAATTGCTCAACATTTAACCTTGACTTCTCAAAGTAATTATTACTTATTCTAGGTCTCTTTTTTTATGCCCTGTGTCCCCCACACTTAGCCCTTGGTTAATTAGACTCAAGGCACCCTTACACTTGGCTTAGTTTCAAACTTCTTGGAAATCAGTAAGTTCTTTTTGGTCTTCCACTAAATTTGGGCTTTTAGATATTTTTCCTTACCTTACTTGGATCCTTAGAAACCTTTGCCACCAAGCCTTATCCTCCTAAGCCTCTTGGGTAAAAGTAGTTTATCCAGTCATCCAGTTGTTGCCCAAGTGCACCCCATGCACTTTTACATTATGGCCTTAGGCCCTTATGGTACTTCCATAAGTCTTGGGCACTTGAGGATTTTTCCAAACATTATTTAGTCTTTTGGGAGCCCTAAATGTCCTAAACCTTGTATATTAGTGCCCTTTATTCACGCACTTTGCTTCCACTATGGATGCACAATACACGCACCACTTAAGCCAAGCATGTCCTATAGCCCCTTGGTGCCTTTAAGGCCTTGCATGGCACCATTCCCTGCCTTCCCTTGAACTTAAGCACCCTTTGGCTTTAGGCCAACATCTTATTCTGTTAGTGTTGTGCCCAAAGCCAATCATGAGATGATAATATTTTGCACTAAGTATGATATTTTATTGAGGCATCATTCCAATAATTGTGTTTGTTGTTTATTTCTACATAACGTAATCAAACATAATTATAACCTTAGAATAATGATATTTTTAAATGTCCTTGGCCTAGTATTATTCTGGAGCGGGTTGCAATAATACATAAAGACTAGTATATGTGGAGAATTATATGAGATATGTAGTCTACATATGGGTAAAAGTTGGAGAACTTATGTACTGGATCGACCCATTAGGAGAATGCTACATGGATCATTCTACGGGTTTCATAAGTGTTTCTCATAGTGATCATGGTGTATGTAATCCTTTGACCTGAGATCATCAAGGTTCCCTACATATGAGTCACATACTTTCATACTACTGTATGTTGCTCATAATTGAGTGAATATAAGAGAGGTCATTGGGTAAGCCACATATCATGCGGAGGGATTTGTATGGTCAAGATGGAATTTGTCAATCCTATATAACGGAGTGATACTCTGGGTCCCTTGATAGAGTAAGACTAAGAAAAGCATGGCCATGTTCGGATGAGTTGATATACGATATCAATGTCATCAATTTAATTTAGTCTACTTGGGAATCAAGAAGCCATAGATTGGGCTATATGAGAGTGACACATTCCATGTCTCATGCTTGGTCTTGATATCTTAGACAAAGGGACAATGGCATATATGAATAATGATCATAGAGGTTTAGTCGAATCGCCAACTATCTTGTCACTTTGGTAGCAATAATGCGTTGCTAGACACCGCTCATTGTTTATGATAATAAATGTGATTTATGATCATTGCCAATATGGTATGAGCCTATAGGGTCGCACACTTAGAGCCAATTGGATTATTTGAGTGCGTGGGCCAAATTGTTGGTTTTTGGTTTCTTGCTAATTTTGGATTAATTATTGGCCTAATAGTTAGTAAATGTTAAGCCCAAAATTAGGCCTAATCAGATTAGGGTTTTGAAACCTATTAGGTTTAGGAGTTAAGCCTCACTATATATACATAATGTAGTGAGAATTTTTTTAGCTGCCTCCCAAAAGACGAAATAAAAAACGTTCTAAACATTCCAGCCACACTTTCCTCCTGTCCTTCCTTGGAAGATGCAAGCTAGCACTGCGAGCACAAGAGAAACACATCTGCTGAGATGTGGTGGAGGCATGGTGATCCGAAAGGTTTGTGTTGATACTATAAAGAGCTTGAACACATCAACTACTCAAGTTTTTATTATTCGACTCAATAGTTGGGTGAAAGATCTTAGCCAACTAGAAAAAATTTTAAAAACCTGATTTACTCTGTTTCACTTGGATCCTGGAGGTTTCAGTTACTTTCTGTTGCACTTGTTTGGCTCCCAAAACCCTACATTATCTCACCCTAACCATGACATATGGTTCTTACAAAGAACCACCCATACACACGGTCTACACTTGTGTATAGTTAGTTCCAACAGTCCCTTATGCCCATAGAATCCTCTTAAGCAATTATGCCCTAGTAGTTAAGTGTCCCTCTTACTCGTAGGCACCTTAATTATTTGTTGTACATGTTACCACTTCACAAAAATGGGAGAATTACAAAGTGTGGCATAATGGTAAAAAACCATTATATTGTGTAATTTTCTTCATAGTGATTGAAGTATGAGGGGTAAAATATACAATGAACAACTTCTTAAAAGTGTTATAAGCTGGTAACATGGCCCCCAAGAAAATCCTTAAGGATTGCTTGTTTATCAAGCAACCTATGAACTTTTTTGTAGGATTTTGGAAATTCAGGTACTCAATTGCAAAACTTTCACAAAAGAGATTTGTAGAGTTATGAGAAGAATATGAATGGTACAAAAGTGTTATTAGAGGACCAAATTAGTTATGGAAGACAACTAAGGACAAAGAAAACACAAAAAGGCATAAAGTACCTACGTGTTCTAACATATGCCTTAGGATGTGTATGTCTTTGATGTAAGCCAAATGTTGAAATTGTGAAGTTATCCTACTTAAGGAAGGGCTGCTAGAGCAAGATAAGGATGGTCAAATTTGGGTCAAAGGATTAAGACTAAAAAACCATAGTCTTGTAGCAAGGAAAATGACATAAGATAAGGTTAAGACTACTTAAGTGTGTTTAGTGTACTTTTGACCATTTAAGTAGCCAAGAGCACTTTTTCTTCTCTCATATTCAGCCATAACAGCTAAGGGATTAGCCCACCCTCCTCCACACTTCCTCCATAGCCACCATACCTTCAAACTCAAAACTACTTGCAATTGAAGTCAAAGAAGGACAATTGGAAGCTATTTGGTGCTATTGCTTGAGTGCACCTAGGATCAAGCTCCAATTTCAGCATACCCATCAAGGTAAGGGTTCTCTTGCTCCCATGGATTGTTTACTGTATTTTCAAGCATCCATGGAGCTAGAACTAAGCTTGGAAGAAAGCCATGAGCTTGATGAACCAAGCTTAGTGAGGGGAGTGCACTTATTGAAGCTTTTGTGACCTAGTGTGAAGTGCACAGTGATGGCAGCGAATTGAAGGGTTTCTAGCGCCCAAAGTTTATACTAACTAGTGTTAAAATCATCCTAAGACCAAGAATTAGCTTGAGGAGGGCTGCCATCATGATTTATTTATGTTTATTGCATGTTTTATGGACTAACCTATGGTTTATGTTGCTGCCGCATTTCATGTGTTTGTTGGTTGTGAATGGCTGCTGCATTTGGTTGCTATATCTTGTATATATACATTCTGCTTTTGTGTTTTAGTGTCTTTGGATGCAGGTTTTAATGAGGGTCACATTTCCTTAAGAAACCAAGTGTTTCCCTTACTAAGTTTCACAATAAAACTTACTCCCCTTAATTCTGCCATTTCAGTTCCAGCAGAAAGATCACATTCAAACTGACCTTTGTTCCTTGTGTTTTGATCTGAAATTTCATGCACATGAACTTCGATGTATCTAGTTATGATCTGGAAATTTTGGTGATTTTAGGAACACATTTGGTATTTTTAGTGATGGTGCTTATTGTGTTGTGCAGCAACTGTCCAGCATCCTGTTTTTGGAGTCCATTGTGCCTCAGGCACTCTTGTAACTTAGGGTGCATATTTAGCTGAGTTAACACCATTATGTAGTGCATGTAAATGTATTGTATGTAAAATGAGACAAGTATGTGAACATTTGAGTAATGTTTTGGCTACGTATGTGATGTGGTGCAAAGCTGCCTAAGTGTGAATGATAGGCTGATTACTTGTAAATTCTGTTTTGGCCACATAAAGTTGCTAGATGCAAGAGCATATAATTCCTATGTGTATTGGACACATATGGGATAGCCCTGGAGGGCTTACCCCTTGTGAATGAAGTGTTTGCACACTTACGAAATTTTGTATGGGAAAAATGGTCATAAAGTGACCAGAATTTCGACTCTGCACTCAAAGTTCTATATCTCTCTGTGTAGAATGAATCTTGATATGAAATTCTGACCACACCTAGAGCACATCTAGAGGTGGAACTGGGATTTGAAATTTCTCAATTTGGAGCTCTGTAGCCAAAGATTTGATGTTGGAAAATTGGCTAAGTTAATGTTCATTTGGTCAGAATTTGTAACCAACTTAAAAAATCCATAACTTGGCCCATAGGTGGGCTATTGATGTAAAAACAAATTCCTTGGTTTGCTTAAAAACTCTATTTGATAATGAAGGAAGGAAAATAGGGGGTTAAATGGCTAGATTAATACAGTTTTTTGGAAGAAGTTTCAGGTGCAGTGGCTGGTCACTCACACTTAATAAGATTGCCTAATGTGTGGTAGCCAAGATTAAGACTTGTGCTAGTGTTTTCCTTCCTTGCTACCATGGTGTGCATAACATGTGAATATGTGTGTAATGGTTAGACCAATATGCATACATTTACATAATGCCCAAGAGGGCCACTTGGGTATGCACACTAAGGGTATTGTTCTGATGGCCTACAGAACATACCAACTCTGTGAGTTTTAAACGCACAATTTTGGCACCATAACTGGACTACCCCGGAGTGGGTAACAGTACAACACCCATGCGCCCTACTTTCCATGTTCTATTGGTGCACACAGCACCTAACAACAACATAGCACAACTTGTTATTACATAACACTTAGCCCATCCATCTTAGCCACCATTAATGCACCCGCTCAATGAAATTTGGCACATCTAAGTACCACACTTACATGCATTATTAGGCTAAAATAACTTAAATTTCTTAGTCACTTGTAATGAGTCATCCATGAAATGACCATTTGTCAAAGTTATTGCCTTGGGCCCCACCTTTGGCTTAGGGTTGATGCCACCCTTAGCATTGATGCACTTAAAAAATTTGGTGCCTCTAGCCTCCTACCCCTTGTCTATTACATGTTGTTATTGCCCACAACTTCTAGTACTTGGTAATGATGCCTCACTTGGTCTAAGCTACCCTGTATAACCTTGTGCATCTTGACCCTTACTTAACATCAACATCGAGCTCCCTTCCTTTGTGAACCAATTAATCTCCATGCTCCTTAGAATTTTCTTCCACCATGATTTATCTTACTCATACAAAGGTACCAACTTGACTCTTCCTACTATGTTGTAAATATCTTCTTTTTCATTGTGGCCCTAATCTTCATGATGCTCTTAAGGTTAATCCCTTAGCCTTGGTGTTCAAGTTTTCCCTACAACACCTTACCTTGGCCCTTAACTCATATATCACTTGCTTGTTCGCTTCCTCGATTCCTTGGGCTCCTGAGCCCATTAAGACTCTCATCTTACTCATAGGAGCACTTACCCATTCTAGGGTCACCCACCATTGAGGGTCACTTAAACTTACCGTCTATAAGATCTTTGGATCCTTACAAAGACCTTAAATCATTCTTGCTTTATGCTCATTAATGTCCTAATAACGAATCCAGAGAACATCACAGCTAGTTTTTGACAAATAAACATATTAAACATACTTACCACCCATTTTAAAAAAAATATTAAAGCCATATTTGGCATATGGACTTCACTTCGATCTCAGACTCTTAACCTTTACTAAGATGTTTATAAGGCTTTATGAGCCTTGTTCTAACACCACCATTAGGGACACCTACCTAGGGTAACTTGCAGAAAACTTAATAAGATGTGGGATCCTACACTTAGTCACAAATGGGTGGTCAAAACTTTTAATTCTTTAAAACTTACATGAAACTAGTTCATTACCTTAGGACATGAACATGCATGCATAGCTTTGGCTCTTAACTAGAATAAATAAATCAAATCACTTAAAATTTCATGTGCACACTTCCTAAATCACTTTAACTAAACATAAACCAAAGCCAAATAATCAAGTACGTGAGACTTCAAGTACTGACTCTATGTATTTCATTTAATGCATAATGTACATCCAAAAGCAATCTGTGTATAAAAAACACTTAAGTCTTTACACACTCATCTGTACTAGAGATTCAACTTAATACAATTAGGTACTTAACTACTATAATGCCTAAGATCACATAAACTTAACTTTGACTTGAGTTTACTTGCCCATGCTAGGAGCCTTTTTTGTTTCCTTTTCCTTTTTTAGTCCACTTGCTATATGGCCATGAAACAACTAAGTTAGTACAAAATGAGTAACTAACAACCTAGAATCAATATAGATTCATTAAACATAGACATGCATCAAAAACATAACTTAACACTCATCACTTGGTGTTAAGCTTCACAATGAGTAAAACTGCACAACATGAACTTAAGGGATGAAAATTCAATAATTCTCAACAAAGGATTCTTTAACCTTACAAGAAAATCTTATTGTGAGCATATAAAATAAATATACACAACTTAACATAACCTTATTATGTTCTAAGGTCTTAACTGATGTCCATTAAAAAGGTTCTTACCTAGTTTCATTTCTTTGCAAAAACTTTGTTCTTGCCTCTTTCTATAGTTACCCTTATTCATATTGTACAAGAGTTCTTCTTAGACTTGGTGGCTCAACTTTCTAAGCTAGATAGCTTAGCTAAGGTTAAAAGTTCAAAGCCCTTCTTGCAACCTAGCACACCTAAACTTACTTAAAGGCCATCTTACTTACTTAGTCCTTAAGTTACTTTTTGTCGACCTCATAACTCTTTTACAAATGCATTTAAATTAACGTAGAATTGATTCCAAGAACCATTTAAAAGTTACATACATCTTAGGATTTTCAAGGCATCAAAGCCAAAGCATCAAGGTTCTCTTAGGACCCCCCTAAGCTCCGGGCTTAGGTGGCATTGTGGTAAAATGCCAAGGGTGACACCATAGGCCATTGAAGGCTGCCCAAGTTTGTGGCCCCTGGTGCTGTAGTGCCAAGCCTAGTGGAAGTGCCAAGGCACATTCTGGGTGCCCCATCTTATACACCAAGTGCATGGTTTGCTCCCTTTCCTTTCCTGCCTTGACCAAACTACTTGGCAACCACTTATAATACATTAGTACATACTAAATAACATGTTATGCATCAATTAAACATTTGAAATCTTAAATATCCTGAAATGAGTTTAGTTCATAGTTTTTCCACTACTTAGCTTAGCTAGGGTTAAAAACTTAAAGCCCTCTTATAACTTACCACTCCTAAACTTACTTAAATGCCTTCTTACTTACACAGTCCTTAAGTTACTTTTTCTTCACTTTTTAAATATTTTACAGATGCATTTAAATTAACTTAGAAGTGATTCCAAGACCCATTTAAAAGTTACATACATCTTAGGATAGTCTAGGCTTCAGAGCCAAAGCATTAAGGTTCTCATAGGACCCCCCAACCTCTTGGCTTAAGTGGCATTACATTGTAGTGCCAAGGGCGACACCACAGGCCATTTAGGGCTACCTAAGTTTGTGGCCCCTAGTGCTGTAGTGCCAAGTCCAGCTGCAGTCCCAAGGCACATTCTGGGTGCCACTTCTCATGCACCAAGTGCATGGCTTGCCCCCTTTCCTTTCCTTCCTTGACCAAACCACTTGGCAACCACTTCCAATACATCATCAAATGTTAGATAACATGTAAATGCATCAATTAAACATTTAAAATCTTAAGTATCCTTATGTGTGTTTAGTTCATAGTTTTTCCACTACACTAATGAATAATGTGAATGTGTTAAATCTCTCTATATTTGTGAATATATGAACTCACGGGCAAGTACACCTATAGATGACAAACCATACAAGAACAACCCCAAGAATACTTCAAGCTCCAAGAATCAACAAGAACAAATGAAAAATTAGAAGACTTGATCCACAAAGATCATATAGTTCTTTGGGCACTAAGTGAAGTTTGCACAAAACTTAAAAGAGAACAAATCTCTAGCAATTGTTTTAACTTTGAATAATCTTTTAATTTGTAGGTAAAGGGCATACAAAGGGGCCCATTTATAGTGTTTTTAGGCCAAAGAACTAAAATCCCTAAGTAGAAAACTAGTAGAAGTCCTAAACTTTAAGAAAACCCACTCAAACTAAGTGTTTTGACTCCTAAATCAACTAGTTCCAAGCTGGAAAATAACTCTAAAATTCAACATAAATAGATATTAATTACGCTAAAATGTGCTAAATAATACATGTTAACACTAGCTTAATCTCAAGTGACCAAATATGGTAACTAAAGTTCTAGCAAGCTAAACTACTCATTTTTCTAGCTCGTGTAAACTGAACCGAGTGCACCTAGGGTGGCTCAGGTGCACCGATAGGTCCAAGAGAGTGCAAGCTAGGTCCTTGAAACCTTGAACCATGTTCATGTCTCAGGGTGCACATGTGGTTCAAGGTGTACACACCATTCGTATATGGGTGCTCCAATGGAGCGTGTAGACCTTGATGCTCCAAAAATGTGCACCATAGTTTCTATTGCTTCCATGATGTGTAAAATGATGTCTCAAATGTTCCACTGATGATTTCCACATGTGTAGCCATGAATATTGATGGTTTAAAGGCTTCGAGTTGGTCCTTTGTTCGGTCATGGGCTTTGTAGATTAGACATAGGCATGGAAGCTCCATGTGGCCTCTTTAGTGCACCTTTGTGTAGCTTCGTTGTCCTTCCAAGGTTGCTTGGGTATAGGACGGCCTTTTACAGCCTTTCTTGGCTTGATTGTGTCAAGATTAGACTTCTTGACTCCTCCAAGTAGCAATACTCCAAGATTTGCTGGCTTTGAGCTGCATAAGATCCTTGAATGCTCCAACTTGAGCTTCTTACCTTTAAGTTCCTTAAGAACTCCTAGAGTGTACATGAGGCTACTCCAAAGGTTGTCATCAACTCCCCCCACCTTAGGAAGATTCATTTTTGAATCAATACTTACATTGGAAAAGGGAATTGAATTAATAAGGGTGAAAGAAACACCACTTGGCTCTTATCTTGCACATAACCTCCACTGTCAAAGCTTGTATATGTGAGGCTCATTTCTCTCACATAAATCCTGAAACAACAAGCAAATTTTCACACTATCTTGTATCTTCCAAGCTAAAAAAAACAAAACTAGAAGAAATGAGAATAAAAAACTCAAAAGCTTGAACAACTTTCATCTTAACTCTAGTGAACACTTCAATTTCCTTTGTACACATGTATATCATGGCTAGAACAACAAGAATCATAGAATTCTCATGCAAAAGCAATGACTTATTCATGAAAAAGCCTATCCTAGAGATATTATGCATATACTTCTCATGCAAATCAAGAATTATACTTGATGTATATGATAAACAAAAAAATGCATAGTAAACTTAGAAGCACTAACAGATTGGTCTTGTATGCTCTTCATATGACTCAATGAAATAGGTAATTCATGGGACCAAGCTAATTCATGCATGATGAACTCAAAAGATATAGAATTAGGTTGGAATAAACCAAAATAATGATATATGTGTGGAAAACAATTAAATTCAAGAATCAGAACCATAAAAATAACTTTTTCTTGGAAAACAAGTATGCAACTCATAAATGGATGCAACACAATGAAATTGGGCATGGAAAAAAAGAATTTAAATGAAACATCAGGAACATGATGATTGGTGGAACTCAAGGATGGGAAGGATGCATTTGTCAATTCTAAAGAATGCATGGAAGAATTAAAGCCAACAAGCTTAGAATTTAACAATAGCTCATGATTACAACCTTCTCTCATCCTAATTTAATGAAAATCATCCTTCAAAAGAACATTGTTAGAAAACACATATTGTTTGATATTTTCATACAAAACCACATCATATCTAGGTGTGAGCAAGAAATACATTACAGTAGTTAGACTTAGTCTACAAGTATTTTCCTTATATGTAAGCATGACAAAATTCTCACTCTTGCAAACAAATGCATCGATTTGAGTTACAACAACCTCTTCCTCCTTAGTTGATTAGTTGCATTTAACTTGACTTGGAATATTCAGAACATCAACTACTTGGATCGGTAGCAAATCCTTTAGCTCATCTCCATTTGATTCCTATAGAGAAGAAAACAAAACACTAAAAGAAGACTCCGTTATTTTAGTTAAAATCAATGATTATCTATAAGTCTTGCTTTCTTTACTCAGCTTGGGTTCATTGTGCTCTTGTTTCTCTCAACTCCTCACTTAATTTCTTCTTTTGGGAACTCTCCAACACTCTCTTCCTACTTAATTTCACTATCTTCACAACACTCTAATTTTCTCTTGACTTTTCTTTCTTGATTTTCTCTCAGACTTTTAATTTCCTTTCAATTTTTTTTTACTTCTCGGCCTTACCAAAGAACATCTTCAATCCTTAGCAACCTCCCTTAGCCTTAGTGGAACAATTATGATATCCTTCTCATGGTGCAAGATAGATAGCTTTCCCATATCTTCATCAAGAATGGGCTCCCTTTCTTTCATCCATGACTGTCCAAGTATGATGTGTGCCGTCATATATATGCAATGTCAAAAGGTATCCATCTGCGGTACTTGCCAATTGTCACAGGAACTAGTACTTGCTTCCTTATCAGGTAACTACCATGATGAATCCATTCCACCATGTAGGGTTTTCGTGTGGATAGGTTGGTAGTTCGAGCTCCTCCACCACCATACTACTGATCAAATTTATACACTTTCCCTCATTTATGACCACATTCAATTCTTCCCCATAAACTAAGGCACTTGTACAAAATCCTTCCTAGCCTAAATAGAGTTGAAATATAACCTGAAAATAAAATATGAACCAATTAAGATTCTACCAAAAACACATCAAAAAACAAGAAATAATCAAGGAAAAGTGTATAGAAAACATGCATAAATATGAGCATATCATATTTCCCCCCTCCCACACACTTGAAATTTTGTTTGCCTTCAAGCAAACCTCAAAAAGAAAATCTAAAAAAGAAAAATAAAATCATACTCTTGAGCAAAAGAAGTATTGGGGAGGATTGGAACTTTAAAGGTCTTGAGAAATTAACAAGACTGTCAGGCAAACAACACCTTCAATCTAACACTTTTTAAAACAAACAATTCAATGAAAACTATTTATTCTTAAGCTAGCAACTCATATCTCTCAAAGTTCAAGGAAACATCAAATTTTGATGTAAACTAAAAACACACAAAATGCACTAAGTCAGAGCTTACTATGCACAACCACACCAAACCATGGGAATAGGCAATTAATTGAACTTTTCACCTCTTTTCTTTTTCAAACATTTCTCTTCATGTGTTGAAAGATTTTGCAGCAATTGTACACTACAGGAGCATTGTCTATGCTCAAGCTATTTCTCAACACAATCCAAGATTATCTTTGATCATACTCATGTCTCTAGCATCTTTTCAAGTTGTGATCGACTTTTGCCTTAGAAGAAGACCCCAATCTACTTCAATACTAAGAAACAACAGAGTAGCAACATATTCAATTCAATTCTTATTCCTTATTCAACAATCTACCATATATCCATCAACCAATTCTTACCACCAATCCAAACATAAAAGCTCATAACTTAACATGTTTTGAACAGTGTATTAAACACAAAAACTTGATGCAAAAATAATTTATAAAGACCATCTTCTAGTACCTTGACAACGAATTGAAGAAAAATTTCTAAAACTATTAAGCACAAATGTGAGAAATTTCAAGAATCACTTACTTGATCTTCAAGTTAAGAACTAAAAACATTAAATTAACAATCATTCTTTATCCATAAAAACATGATCAATAGTATGATTGAAAAAAAAATTTGGTCACAAAATTAAAACTTTTCAGAAAAATCAAGAGAATTAAAAAATTCACCATAAACAAAAGAAAACTTCGGTCCCAAGCTACCCATACCTCACTTAAGTTGTACATTACCCTCAATGTACAAACATGAAAAACAAAGTGAAAAAAGAGGGTAATAGAAACTGATACTGCCCTGAAAAATTTAGTTGCTTAAAGTGCAGTTCGACATTCCAAGAGATCTTTAAAAAGTTTGATCAAGCTTCAGATTCAATTAGAAGGCTTCCATGAAAATAGAAAAGATAATCAGTAACAAAATAGCAATAGAAACTAGAAAATATGATAACTAAAATGAAACTAAAAATAGGAGCAACCAATGCTCCAATAATAATGTCTAACAGAAAGAAAAAATAAAGCAAATAATAACATGCATAAAACATAAATATAAAGATAAATGATAAATGACAAATGTCCTGAAGTCATCAATCATCCCCAAGTGAAAATGATCTTGAAACTAGAGGCTCGGCTATAGCATCTGAAGCTATCATTATTTGTGTTAGCTCAGTGGGACCATCGGTAGTCCTAACCTCGGTACTCGGCTCCACAATCATAGGAACTATAATGTGCTCTCCAACCTCCTCAACAACAACAACCTCCTCAACTCTCTCCTCGACTCTCTCCACCTTTACTTTGTCAGCAACTGTCTCAGTAACCTTCATTTTCTTAGCCATCTCTCCCTTAACGACTCCCTCGACCATGACATCTTCCTGTTAGCAAATAGCATCCAAAATTGATGCTATAATGGTGGTGGCCTCATTTGCCTCATGCACTACTCGTTGGGCCTCATCCACCTAATCCTGGCCCTTCATGTTGAACAAAACCTAGAAATAGTCAGTCAAATCATTGTCCTGCTAGAAAGATAAAGGAGGAACATAGACGACTCCAGGATATGGGAAGTATAAGAGCACAATCTCTTTTAAACTCAAACACCTCACCTAAACAGCAAAAAGGCAGGTCTCAATACGAAGCAGGTGAGGGGTCATGAACTTGATTCTCTCAAAGATAAGTGGCTACCTCTAAATGATTGTAAGCAATGAGGGTGTCTCAGCACTAGCACAAGTGAAAGCATCCTAAGTTTCTGTAGTGGCCTGCTTATTGGCTTCTATCTTCTCCTAATCCATTAGAATAAACATTATTAAGCTATCAGGGAGAGTGATCATCTTTAGCATCAACATTGACTTGAATGTGTCCAAGATGGCCTTCTCGAGCCGCAGTATCTTAGTAAGGTGTCTTACCGGGGGAAATGGACCAAAGTTCTTTGCCAACCTCGTAATAAATGATCCCAACACAAATGGCCTTGATCCTCAATTTGTAGGTGATATCATGTACCCACCAAGTGAAGGCACAACCCAGATGATAGTGCACATGGCTAACAATGCAGTATAGGTAGAATGGATCTCTCCTGGTCACAACAATGTTGCCCTCTCTCCTGCCAGTGATAGAGTGGGCAAGTAAATAGTGCACATAACTAGTGGCCAGCGATCGTAACTTGGATACCTTTAATACCTTTGGCTAGTAAGAAGCTTCATCATTAACAACCTCACACCAGAACTCCTGAGGTGCAAAGGTGCTAGTCCTAAAGTCACACGGTGAACCTCTGTGCTAATTAGACTTAATATGCTCATGAGTACAGAAACCACACCGCCACCTAAACTCATTAATGCTTGTTGAATGGCTCCTCACACCCTGATGAATCTTAACTCCATCATCCCTGGTCCAGCTAATGTTTTATGTTGAACTCTAGGGTGCTTAGAAACTGAATTGTCAACTCATTATAGATAAGCTCCTAAAAATCAAACATGAATAACCATCCATCAAAATGTACAAGTGCTCAAACATCCTCAACCAATCCTAATTGGGCTAGAGTATTCCAGTCTAGGACTCTACTAGCTATAGGAGGCTTGTCCACTAGCCACTCAAATCTCTTATGTTGATAATCCTCTTTAGGCTCTAGTAGCAGATTGGGCCTTTTAAGCATCTTAGCTGCATTTTTTAGCATATCAAGAGCTTTTCTTAGCATTTATTCATCCTAAAAAAAGAAAAAAAATATTCCTCAGTGCAATAATAATTAAATCCAATGCAACAATCCATAATCAAAGAATTAGAGCTTCCAATAAAAATTAATTTGAAAATCCTTATACAATAAAACTCAATTTAACCTAGTCATTAAGGTGATCAGGCTTAACAATCAAACCTAAATGCATAACAATTCAAGGGAAACAAATCAATTCAATTCAAATTCATGCTCTTTCTTGTTTCTTAAGTAACGTAATCCACTACCACACCAAAAGACTACCACATCCTAAATCAATCAAATTTCAATCTAATAATAGCAAGTAATTCCAAGCAACTAAACAACCATCCAATCATCAATTCAAGTCCTCCGATTCACAAAATCAATAATGCATATCAAGAAATTCATCAATTTAACAAACAATTGCAACCCAATTTTCCAACTTTCAATACAATAACCATACTAACCAACTTTCACAGATCATGCTAGAAATTGAAAACCAACTCCAATGGAAGTAAAAAATTAATTACATAACCCAAATAACTCCTACTCATTACAAGAAATCAATTAAATAATTCATAGGATTCAAATAAACTTGGAGAAACATCAGCTCAGACCACTCAATCGACAGTACAACAGTCATGGCCTCATCTCCTTCCTTGATGACACTTTTGTTGGTGTCATCCTGCTCATGCAAACTCTGGGAAAGGACAAAGTGTTGGGTTTTGGGAGCCAAACAGCGCAGCGGAATTTAACCAAAACCCTCCAGGATCCAAGTGAAACGGGGTAAACCGGGTGTTCAAAAATTTCATACCTAATTTTCGGTTGAGATCTCTCACTCAACTGTAGAGTCGAATCACAAAACCTGAACAGTTGACGTGTTCAGGCTCTCTATGGTATCCACACGAGCCTCTCGGAATCCCCACGCTTCCACCACGTCCCGGCAGATGCGTTTCTCTTGCGCTCGCAGTGCTAGCTTGCGTCCTCCAAGGAATTGCAAGAGAAGAGTGCGGCTATCCTTTTGGGAGGCTAGGGCAAGGAGACCTGTGAATTTCTCACTTAAAAGTTGTATTTATAATGAGACTCAACTTCCAAGCCTAATGGGTTTCAAAACCCTAATCCAATTAGGATTTAATTTCGGGCTTAATAATGGCTCAACTCCTTGGCCCATTATTAATATGAAATTAAAGTGAAACCACAACCCAAATAATTAGCCCATGCACTCTAATGATCCAAATAGCTCTATGTGTGCGACCCAATAGGCTCTTGCCATGTTGGCAATGATCATAAATCACATTTATGATCATAAGCAATAAGCGGTGTCTAGCAACACATCATTGCTACCCAAGTGACAAGATTGTCGGTGAATCGACTAAACCTTTATGATCATCACCGATATATGCCATTGTCCTTTTGTCCAAGATATCAAGACTAAGCACGAGACATGGAATGTGTCACTCTCGTATAGCCCAATCTTTGGTTTCTTGATTACTGAGTAGACCAACTTAAACTGATGACTTTGATATCGTATATCAACTCATCGGAGCATGGCCATGCATTTTCTAAGTCTCACTCTATCAAGGGGCCCGAAGATATCACTCCCGCTACATAGAAGGGACAAATCCCATCTTGATCATACAAATCCCTCCGCATGATATGTGACATACCCAATGACCTCCTTCAAGTTCACTCAGTTATGAGCAACAAAGGAAAGTATCAAAGTATGTGACTCACATGTAGGGAACCTTGATGATCTTAGGTCGAAGGACTACATATACCATGATCACTATGAGAATCACTTATGACACTCATATAACGATCCATGAAGTGTTCTCATGGTGGGTCGGTCCAGTACACAAGTTCTCCAACGTGTACCCATATGTAGACTACATATCTCATATTAGTCTCCACATATGCTAGTCATTATGTATTATTGCAACCCACTCCACAATAATACTAGACTAGGGACGTTTAAGAATATCATTATTCTAGGGTTACAATTATGTTTATTACGTTACGCAGAAACAAAACAACAAACAAAATTGCTGGATTAATGCCTAAATAAAATATCATGACTCAATGTGCAGAAATACAATCATCTCATGATTGGCTTTTTGGGCACAACACTAACACAAAGTAGTAGATGGAATCATCATCATCATGAGCTGAACCCTACTAGTCATGTCCCAATGTGCCTACCTCATTGCCTTCTGGGAAATATAGATGGATCACCTCCTCTAAGCTCAAGGTCCTCACTTAACAGCAGAAACGTAGGAGCTCATATCCACCATCTGATCTGACATGAATTAGATGCGATCTGGGATAAACTGTTGCATCTAAAAAATATCTGATAGTATGGGCAATTTAGCACTAGCAGATGTAGAGGCTGTTTGTGTCCCAACAGTAGTAGTCTCCTCAACTTGAATCTCTACAGGTGTCCTCAAAATAAATCTCATCGAGGTATCTGAGAGCTTGGTGTTCTTCAATAGTCCCATGGCCTTAAATGAGTCCATGTTAGCAATCCCAAGCTTTACCGCCTCTGTAATCAACTCCTCGAGTAAGAAAGCATCGAGGTCCCAAGCTAACCTCATCATGAATGATCCTACACATAAAGCCCCGATACTCACACGGTAGGAAGTATCCCATGCCCACCAAACAAATGAAACGCCCAAGTGACAATGCACTCGGTGGAAGATACAATATAGGTGGAAGAGGTCCGTCTTGGCTGCCACGCTCATACTCTACCATCTATCACCAATGGAATAAGCAATTTGATAGTGCACATAATGCACAGATGATGACCTCAACCTAGATGCCTTGGATGTCATGGGCTAATAGATGCCCCCATCCTCAGTAATCTCTGTCTAGAGCTCCTGCGAAGTGGGAGTGGTGGTACCAAACTCATAGATCGAGCCTCTATACCTGTCAGAACTAATGAACTCCTAAGTGTAGAAACTAAGGCACCATCCCAACTTATCCAAATTCAACTCAAAGTTCTACTCTCTAAAACATAACTTCACTACATCGGGGTGTCACCAGCTGACGTTGGCCATGTCGAACTTAAATGTACTAAAAAATTGGAGGGTGACCTCGCCATATGTAGGCTCCTAACAATTGAACACTAACAGCCATTGGGAAAAATCTATGAATGCTCAAACCTCTTCAACTAAACCCAACTAGGTTAGAGTGTCTCAGCGTATCACCATTTTAGCCTTGAACTTCTTCACCTTCAAAATATCATATCTATCCCATTAGGCATCATCATCAAAATAGAATCTCTAAATAAAAATCAATAAAACTCCCCTATATGAAACAAGTCCAATTTAACTTTAGGTATTAAAATGATTAGACTTATCGACCAAAGCTAAATGCATACAAATCAAGGGAATTTAAAACAATGTAGTTCACAATTACCCTCTTTCTTGGTGCATAAGTGATGAATACTCATAAGTGTATTGTTATTAAGGGTTTAAATCATCAATATACACTTTGAGTATGATTAATTTCTATATTCTGAGCATTTTTCCACTGGGTTACTATTCACGTATTTTTACTATTCATACGCATTTTTACTATTCACATGTCACTATTCACCGGCTTACTTTTCATACGCGTATTCACTGTACATATGCGGTTTACTGTTCATTAATATTAAAATCTTTATATTAAATAATTATTTTTTACGTAGGTAAAATCATCACTTGGCGGCACTTCACGAGAAAAATCATATCTGGAGCTATAGATGTCGGAACTAAGTGATTCCAAATTCATCTGAAAGCCAACACACAAATCATCAACTCTGCTTCATTCCACAAGCTAATTTGATCATTTTCATTACCGAAATCTGATTATAGATGAGACCATTCGTTATTTTCGTATGTTGAAGAGCAATTTTGGTTGAAAAATCATAACTTGAGCTACGGATGTCCGATTTGAATGAGCAAGCTATCGATTCCAAGCTAAATAGGAGATCTACAACTTCCATGCTTTTAGGAAGAGCTTATTTGATGTCTACAATGGTCAAAAAATTAAAAGAAGTTGCGGCCCGCCATTATTGATTTGTATTTACCTACATTTATCATTTTATTTTTATCATTTCACCCACCCCAAAACTCTTTAAATAGGCACCTTGGGGGGGGGTGAAGGTTTCTATTTCTTATGCCATTCTTAGGCCATTTTCTTAGGGCTCCTTTATGTTCTTGTATTTTCTTTAGCTTTTCTTCTTTGTTCTTGTTCTTGTTTTCAATACCGAAGCTCTATCCAAGTGTTCTCTCGTTCTTGTTCTTGTTCTTTCCTTTGATCTTTCAATCCATGTTTATTTCATATTTCTACATGTTACTTACTTTTATTATGGCTAACTAATCTTCTTTTTGCTAAGGTGATAGGGTGAAGCTGTAATGCCCGGATAATCCAAAGTGATTAGGTCTCGGGTTAAATGGATTTGGAGCATAAGAATTTTTCCTTAATCGGGAATTTAGCTCAATTAAATTGAGAAGACAATATGGCATGTGCATAATTGAGTGTTGAACATCTTAAAAATAAGCTTGGCTTAGGCCAAGAGAAATAGTAATGAAAATGGTGGTTTTTAAAGATGAGGGACTAAATTGAACAAAGGGATTTTTAGTGGTTGGGCTCAATTGCCCAAAATTAGAAAGTTGGAGGACTAAAGGGGGAATTAGGCCATTTTAATGGCCTAGGATGCCTTAGCCAGCCATGCCCCTCCAATTCCCAATATTTTATGTCACCTCCCTCCAAATCCTATTATTTTAATCCACCTCCCATCCTTAGTCATCACCTTGGATTCTTTCTTCACCTACTTTTGACTTTTTCTACCAAACTTACCCAAAAGTCTTCCAATTAGTCTTCATTTGTTTTAATCTTGTCTCCCACTCATTTCAAACACATTATTAATTTCCTACTATTTTAATCCACCTCCCATCCTTAGTCAAGACTTTGGATTCTTTCTTCACCTACATGTCTCCTACTTTTGACTTTTTCTACCAACTTACACAAAAGTCTTCCAATTAGTCTTTCTTCCATTAAATCTTGTCTCCCACTCTTCCAAGCACATTATACACTCATTTTCCTTCCCATATGGCTGGCCATCACCTTCCCACACATTAAAACATAATCAATCCACTCATTCAAAGTCATTTGCTCTCAAACTCTCTCATTCTCTCTTTATTTTCTTCCATACCAAGTCTCACCATTCCAAACACATTTCCAACTCTTTTCCTCATCTAAATATTTGTCCATAGCTAGAAATAATCCTTCCTCAAATTAAAACCAAGTATTCTTGGTTGAATTCAAGCTCTAAGACCATAAAGAGCAAGAATCAGGTGAAGAATTCAAAGAAAACCAAGGAGGAAAATTCGGCCATTTCCATTTCTTGGAGGTTTTAAGCTCTACTCAAGGAACTCTTTGTGTGATTGAGTTTCTAAGTTCATTAGAAGCAAGAAATCAAGAAGAAGCTTGAAGAACATCAAGCACAAGAAATTGGCCTTACCTCTTCTGTGAGGTTCTGTAAGTGTACACCAAGTGTTCTTGGTATTTTGTGTTATTTGAGTTAATCACCAAGTGTTCTTGGTACCTTATGGTTACTAATAAAATTTGGCCCATCTTGGTTCTTATGCTAGAAAACAATTTCTAGAGTCAACAAGCAAGGAAAACGAAGGAAAATAAGCTTCTAAAGCTTTCGGTGTTGTGGGTAAGGATTCCTATACTCACTTTATTGCATGGCATAGTTCCATGGATTTTTTGTGTGAGTATTCGGGCCCCTAGGTGATGGTCAAAGAACCATGTGATCCTAGGAGTGCTAAGAGGGCTTAAGTTATGTTATTGCTTCGGCAATTCTGTTTTGCTCATGAGCTAAGTTAAGTAAGCAAGCATTATGGGCTAGGAGTTAAGGCGGCCACCTTAATTCCTATGCTAAGTGAGCTCTCCGAAAACATTAAGTATATGAAATTAATGAATTAAAACTTGAGGGATGCTTGCTGCCCTTCTGTGAACAAAGTGTTAAGTGGTGTGTGTTTGTGTGCTTCTTTGATTTGTTGTGCATGCTAACCCCCGATTATGATATTATTGCTATATGCATGTATCTTTTTGTTTTCTTTGTCTTTATGTTTCCTTTGCAGGAATAAGGATTATTTTGCCATTACATTCTTGGCATATGTTAGGCCTTGGAGGCCATAAGTTAGGCATTGGATGCCACGGAATCCTTATTGAGTTTTATAACTCACCCGCCCTACTCTACTTTTGTAGGTAAAGGTTTGCTTGAAAGATCAAGCTAAGAGTCTTGAGTACTCTTTCTGTATTCTAAGGTTGGATTTGTGTATGGTATTGCTCAAAATATTCTAAGTATTCTAAGTATATAAGCTGCTTGTAAACAAGCTAAAAAAAAATGTGGACTTTCTGTGCAGGACTTGAAGTCTTAGAATTGTGGGAACAAGGTCTATTAAGGTGGAAATTTGTGTTCCATGGCTTTGTGGATTTATGGCTTGCTTTTAAGCATGTTTTTGTTGGTCTAACTTTAGTGACCAAATTATGGACTTAGCTAAAATTTGGCCAAACTTGGCTTTGGGCTTGTATTATGGACTTGGACATTTTTGGGTATTTTTATTGCTTGGTGGACTTACCAAGGCCCATGCATGAATTTATGGGTTATGTTTTCATGAAACTTGAAGCATGTTGAAATTGGGCTTAAATGTACGTTTTGGGCTTAAATAAGAACTTGAAAAATTTGATTTTATTCTTGGTTAATTTTGGGCCATATGCATGTTAAGTACTAAAAGGCCCATAAGCCCATGTCTATGTTAAAAGCATGCAATGTTTGGCTATGTATGCTCACTTAGTAAAGAACATGCAAGTAAACTTAGAAAAAGCATGAAATTGGATGCTTGTGTAAAGTTTGGCTAATAAGAAATTTAAGTGCACGTATGTGAATTAATACATGCCTAAGCATTAGTTGCATTTAAAGGCATTAAGTGATTATGTGCACTAGTGAACTCCAAAACGCATAAGCATGCAAAGCATATGCATGAAAATAAGTTTTTAAACTTAAGTTGGTGTTTTAGTTGCCATGCATATTCTTGGCTAAGCTCGGTAAAGACCATGAAAATGAACACATGAAATCCACATAGGCACTAGCTTGTTTCTGAGAGCACATCAACTTAACCTTAATTAAAGAACTTAACGAGCTAGTACCGATAAGTATCCTGGGGTTCGTGCCCATAAGTCTTAGTGAGTTTTAAAAGCCCCTTCTGTGTAATGAAAACTTCCGCTGCATGTTTTAAAAAAATCAGGCCCAAATGGGCCAGGGGCAGTTTAGGGCACGACAGAAGCTTTTGGTATATAGGTTATGATTGATTTGAATGGATCACAACGTTAACGGTATTTTCTTCCTTAACCTATTTAACTTCCTTCCTTGTTAAGTGGGAGTCTTGATTCATCATAGTCAATCATTGGCGCAAAAGCTGCTTGATTCCTTCTATAGAACATGGCTCTTCCGGCTATATTAGAATCTTGAGTTATTGTCGACAAAGGTTGGCATGATGAATACTTGAACCCATTAGCAAGAGTTGGCGTTTTAAGATCAATGAACGTTAATACTAACTAAATTTCCTGATTGGGACCTCCTCTATGTGTGGATTCCAATTGAGTGGCAAGATGGGCTAAAATTAACCATAACCGATATACTAAAAGTGGATCCCCTAACTTGAGCTATTTTATTTGAATTTTAATTTTAATTCACACTTGTTCACACATTCCACCAAATATTTTGTTTCTTAAAAATCTGTAATTTGTATTTCTAATTCACTTCCCTGTGGTTTAACACTTGAACTCCCGAGATTTTATTACTTGCAACAACCTACATTTTGGTTACAACTGCTAGAGTACAGCAATAAGAAACTCATATTCTACCACACCAAAAGACTACCAATTCCTAGATTTCATGAAATTTCAAGAGAAATTAAAAAATCAAGGCATTTTTCAAAGATCAAAACCCAAAACAACATCAATCCAGGCCATAAAATCCACCAAATCAAGCATACATAGCATAAATTCCACAAACCATTAATTCCAACTATTTCTCTTCCAAACACAATAATTAAAAACCCAATACATTTAAAACACATTATCAACTCAAAACTACCATGAATAGGCATGGCAAATCAACCAATTAACTCATTTAACACGGGCATACCATTGTTGTGTACACTGCCTGAACCTTAATTTTTTTGAAATACAGAGAGGAAACACGAGGGCTAACACAGTCATGTCAATGACCATGTACACTCAACACACTTTATAACACGATCATGTAGATGACCGTGTATGTGGTTTGGAATGAAAATTTTTGAAACATAGAGATGAAACACGTTCTCCAACATGGGTGTGCATATGATTGTAAAGGCTTTCCAAGTGCTTACCAAAGTTTAGATACCAAGGTAAGTAAATATCAACTTATTTTCCTCAAATAAGTTTTATTATACAAGAAAAGCAAGCTAAGTAAGATTAAGTTGAGTTCCAATGTGTAATTAGCAACTACATGGCAAAAAGGACAAAATGGTAATTTTGGACCAAGTTAATGGCATTACCACAATTTTAGTGGAATTAGGTTCATGCAAGTGTTTTGAGGTAAATAAGTTAATACCATAAATGTTTATAGTCATTTCAACCAAAACTGGGAGTTAAGGGTTAAAAACGCACTAAGTGAAAAATTAAGCAATTATGTCATATAATGGCTTCAGTGGCCTAAGGACAAAGTGTGAGGGTAAGAAAAACATGTTTATGAGACCAAGGAGAGATTGAAGAGGAAATTTTAAACTGGCCTAAGTGAATGAAATCTAAGTTTAAGGGCCAAAGTGACAAGTAAGAGAGAAATGGGCTAAGTGGAGTAGTTGGGATATTTTAAAGAAAGATGAACAACACTATTCATCATCTTCTTCACTCCATTTTCATACCTCTCCTTTCTCCATATCTCTTCCTCATCAAAGCTCCCAATCTACCCAAAATTTCATGAAAATAAAATGCCCTAAAGCCATCCTAACACGCCTTCAGCTTGTCTTTGATGTATTTGGTGCATTTGAAGTTGTTTTTACAAGTTTTTGGTTCAAACCCTAAGGTAATCTTCTATGATCCTTGTGGATTAGTTCTAAGCTTGTTAAATGGGTATAAATGGTATTAATTTTTTTTCCCTTGGTGTCTAATTTGGTTGAATTCAAGCTTGGAATTCAAAAGAATTTCATTAAGCTCATGTGTGCTTGCTACTTGCTTCTTGCTTTAAGGATAATTTGTGCTAAAGGATTGAAGATAATTCAACTCAAATAGTGCATATAATTCATCTTTACATGTTGGAATGAAGTAGAAATAAGGCCCGTTTGAATTGGCTTTGGGGATTGAAAGATTGAGCAAGTTTAGTATAAGATAGCACAAGGTCGTACAATTTTGAAATGGCATTGGCAACATGTCGCCAACATTGGAAATGCGTCATCAGTTGTGTCCAAGAAACCTATATGTTGTTGCCCTTGGTGACACATTGCCAATGGTGGTGCTAAGGCCTAAGCCCTTCAAGCTTGGGGCACCCTCAAAATGTATCAATCTCTCGGTTATCATCCCTAGGCCATTCTATGATGTTTCATAGCTTTGATTCAATCTAGAACTCTTTCTTAAGTTAGGAATTATGCATTATTTAGGTGGTAGCTAAATAGTGTGGTTAAGGTAGGGTAAAAAAGGGTGGCTAAAGGGATTAAAGTGCTCAAGTTATTAACGGAGCACTAAGGGAATTAAGGCAGGTTTCAGATTTTTTGTTGGCCCTAGTGGAAGGTCTTAGATGTTCGAGCAATGAAGAGGAAACCTAAAAGGATCCTCAACGTACCTTGTGGTTTGGTAAGTAAGCCATCAAGAAAACCTAACACATAAGGCGGCTACCCTACATAATAAGTTGAGGGGAAGAGACAGGTAAGAGAGGAGTAATTGATGACTTACTCTAAGTAGCCCATCAGAGGAGGGCAAGGGTTAAGTAAGCAATGACTGACTCTAAGGCGCCTGTAAGAGGACTTTATATGATTGGTTAAGTGTTAGCATAAGATATAAGGGTCAGTATCCAAGTACCACAGCCGTATGAGCTCACGGAAGTTTAGAGCACCTTCAGGTTTAAGAAAGTCTTAAATGCATTTGCTTGTGCATATTTGATCCATCCATCCATCCATCCATTGTTTGCATTATTTGTTGTTCTTATTCTTATTTCTGGTTGTGTTGTTGGTTGCTTGATTGTTCTATATGATGTGTGTGTGTGTGTGTGTGTGTGTGTGTGCTTTGCATGCTTGCATATGTTTCCCCCTCCAGGTGCTAGATCCATTACTGAGTACTTTAGAGTACTTACCCCTTAAGTGTTGTGCAGGTATTAAATGGGTTAGTCAAGCTTAACAATTGGTAGGGTGCAGTTGTTAAGGCTAAGTTTTATTGGTTGGAAGGTACTTTCTAAGTAGGAAATCTTATGTTTCTAAGCTACTTATAGCATAAGCTAGTATTGACCAAAGTGTTTGCCTTTCAGTTTAAGGCTAAGTGAGCACAAGGAAAGTGTAACTTATCACTTAAAACTTGCTTGCTTGGGTGAAGAGCTAAGGATGGATCTTAGTAGATATTTGTCGCTTCTTCTATATGTATGGTATTTTCATACAAAGAGATTGCCTCTACTAGTGTTCATTGATGTGTATAGCACTAGGGTTACATTTAGGTGCATATAAGATTGAGATGTATGCACCTAGTTGTTACTTGAAGTTAAAGCAACTAAAGTTTTTACGTCTTGGCTCGTTTTAATTTATTTTCTTACTTATAAAGGTCATGGAAATATTTTATTATTGATTACTTATTTCATTTTTATTGCATTGCTAGGACAACGCATACATATTTTCTATGCAGGGTAGGTTAAGAAACTAGTTGTACATAAAAGTTTTAAGATACATTGCAAGTTAACTAGCCAATTATAACCTAAGTAGGATTATAGTTCCCAATGAGCCTATCAGTGCTAGCAAATGAGGGTACTGCCTGTTCCACCACAGTTGGTATCAGAGTATGTCAGTGGTCCTAGTAGAGGCAATAAGTGACTAAGATCCAAGTGTGTCTTTGTGCTAAGTATGGTTAGTACTACTTATAAGTATTGCTAGAATTGTTGTCTGGCTTTGTTTGCAGGTATATTGATGGTAACCTGATAAGGTGCTTGTATTGAGGCAAAGGATAGAGCAAAGGTCCAATTAGCCCTATGGTGTTAGCCATAGGGAAGGTGGTAATTTTGTTGTACTGTCCCTGTAGCACTATGGCATGAATAGCCCAAGGGTAAGGTCCATGGAGCACTAAGTTACTAAGGGTGCACTGAGGCCAAGTGAACCATTAACACCAAATGGCAAGGGGCAACATGGACACCAAGAGAGCATTAGGCCATGGGGTTAGGGCTAAGGTGCATTAGGACTATAAGTGCACTTGGGCTAAGAGAATAACATCTCCACCCCAAGGTAAGTTGAGGCTGGAAGCAATAGCTCAATAAAGGACCATTTAATTTGGAGCTTATGGAACTCAAGGAAGAATAAAGGGAAAAATGATACGAAATAAAAAAAAAATGGGGGGGGGGGGGGGGGGGGGGGGGCTATATGCCAAGTGCATGGAAACAGGGAAGGTAAAGGACTAAGGGTAAGAATATGCTCAAGGTGAAGGCCTAAGCAAGGCAAAGCTCAAAAATTCCTCAATCATCAGGAAATCTCCGCCATTACTTAAATGCAACCAAGAAGACTTGAACCAATTGATTGGTCAAGGAGCCGACAACGAAAAGAGGTCTCTTTAAGTTTACAACATAGCGGTAAGTAGTTTTTGTTGTTTAAACTTCTATGTCTATGGTTGTGACTAGCCTACCTAGAAAGCTAGGATTGAAATGGAAGTGTGGGTATATGAACCCATGAGAGAGCCTAAAAAAGGTAAGTTTTCATTAAATCCTTAGAGTGGTTAAGGTTTTGCCTAGAAGCTTAGGGGTAGCAGGGGTGTAGTGATCTATGGTTGTGGTTTATTAATTAGTGTGGCAATGCTTAGGAAGAGGATTGGTTAAGGGCATAAGAGTTGACTTAACCATGTCAGTCATAAGTGACCCTTGAAAGTACCCTTAGGTAAGGATGACTTGCACGAAAGAGTTGGTAAGTCATGCCATGAGTTGAGCCTTAAGTTGGTCAAACTTTTATCTATGGTGTAAGGAGTACTTTATGCACTATATGGATAGTTTAAAGAATGACAACTTTAAGATAGTTATGAGTAGTCCAATTCTCAAAGCACCCGCAACTAAGGTAAAAGGGATTATAAAGCCAAGACTTAACTTTAAGAACCTGAAGTTGCGAGTAAAGAAAAAGTAAGTGGTACCCTAAGGACTCACAATAACTGTGAGAAGATGGTTAGGTGAAGGTTGAGAACCATAACCCATAGGTATCAGAATCATGAAGTTATTTTTTAAGGTGCAGTTCCTTAAGGAAAAGAGTCCTTTCATTTTGGTAAGTTGGTCGAGGTACAAGAGTTAACCTAAACCTTAAAGACCAAAAGAGTAACATCTGGATTCCTCAGAAATTATAACCTAAAATGGGAGTGTAAGGAGGAACCATGAGAGCACTAGTACCCGTGAGGCTTTAAGGACAACCTCAATGAGTTAAGAAGGGGACATCCTAAAAGGCTTTAAAATCGGGACCTAAAACATGTTAAGAATTCCCATGATGGAAAGATGAGCTCTAAGTAATAGTCTTATTCTTAGTATTTTTGTTAGGGTCTGTGTTGACCCTAGGCTACTCATGGAAAGAAAAGTGACTTGAGTAGTGTCTTTGAATGTTTGAGAGTTTAACCATTTTTGATAGTTGGGCTTTTTGTTAGTTTAAAAGAGCTAAGAAAGCCTTAAATTAAAAGGCAAAGAGTGTGGACCTAAGTTAGCTTAAAGGTTTGTAAGAAAAATGATCTTGAGATCCAAGGTGTACTCCATTATTGAAAGGTCTTGAATGAAACAGAAAGAATTGGCAATGGTATTGATGGTGTAAATGGCAAGTTGGGGTCTCAAATGTCAAAAGGCTTAAGATGGAGCTAAGTGTAACTAGAGGTAATATCCTCATTAATTGATTCAAGGCAATTAAAAGTTGAGGTTTGTTGCAAAATTCAGTAAGCTTTCTACGCCCAAGAAGTTTGTGGGACTCTTGTTTCCTCAAGGGGTAAAAAGTTACCTAAGTAGTTTAAAAGTCTAAATGCAGTCAGGTGATGACTAAGAAAGACTTTTGAACTAGTAGGTGGACAAGAAAAGAACTAAAACCCCAAGGTAATATTGTTGAAGCTAAGGTAGTTGGAACTACCTAGAAAGTCCCAAAAGTTGAGCTGCTGAATGATGACCTTGAATCATTAAGAGCCCATGACAATAAGTCATAGTGAATGCTTTAGAAGATCTTAGTGTTCAAAAAGACTTCAAGTGACTAAGTGAAATATGAGCCAAATAGGTGCCAAGTAAGACTTCTCGAGCATAAGGAGGTTGTTGACCTTAGTTAAGCTTAAGGGCGCACACATTATGGGCTATGGGTATGTAAATCACACTAAGTAGCCACGATGCTTAGTGCATAAAGATGGGCTCATGAGGCAACGATTTAAGAACATGCCTAACTATTGGGAAGCAAGGAATAGGTAACAAAGCTGCCTTAAATATGAAAAAAGATTGTAAGTCTCATTCAAGCACAATCGTATGTTGGGAGCACTTATAGGTTGCAGTCGAGTTGTGTTAATCGAATGGGTTTAGGGTGTTAAGAAATACTCCTACAGATTCCATGAAGAGGCAAGATATGAATAAAGGCCCTAAATGTCAAATGCTAAGTTGAAATAATGTGAACCAAATTTCCTAAGGAAGGCAAAGGGTGTGGCACAAGTTATGGGACACAAAGTGCACCCAAGTGTAGGAGCTAAAGAAAGACCGTGAAAGGCTGAACACCAAAGGTACTAAAGGCTTACTAAGAAAAGTTAAGAAGGGTCATGGAGCCTAAGAGAACTCAATCCCAAGTATACACCCAAGGTGGCCAAGTAATCAAGCTAAGGCCTAAAGGCCATGGTAGCAACATGTTGGGCGGTGTGGGATTTTTAAAGCACCTAAGCAAGTTGATTGATGGTTTTAAGGATTGGTCTTAAGAAATTGAAGAGACCTAAGAAATGGCTATAATAGCCTAGAATACCCTGCCACCAGAAAAGGCCAAGTTGATTAAGGAATTACTCCTAGGTAATAGAAAAAATGTAAGGAACCATGCTAAGGGTGCCTTAAGAATTAAGGGCCAATAAATGGTTAAGTGACTATAAAATAGTTGAAGACCCTGAGCATGTTAAGTGATTACCTAGAAAATTCAAGTATTTGGGAATTAGGTAGTTATGGTACACCCAAGGACACCTAAAGATGAAAAATCTATGTGAATTAAGCCGCCTATACCATGCTCAAGGGTGCCAAGCTTATGGGTGCCTAAAGTGGCTAAGAAACCTTAAGGTACTAAATGTGAATAGTTACCTAAGAAAGCTAAGGCTAAGTCACCATAAAAAAAAATGGTACCATACTTTGGGCGCTAAAGTGTAATGATGCTAAAGGTAAGTTATCATGAAAAGAATGTGTTGGGTTTCAGGAGCCAAACAGCATAGCGGAATTTAACCGAAACCCTCCAGGATCCAAGTGAAACGGGGTAAACCACGTGTTTGAAAATTTTCATAGCTAATTTTCGGTTGAGATCTTTCACTCAACTGTAGAGTCGAATCAAAACTTGAACAGTTGACGTGTTCAAGCTCTCTATAGTATCCACACGAGCCTCTCGAGATCACCATGCTTCCACCACGTCCCGGCAGATGCGTTTCTCTTGCGCTCGCAGTACTAGCTTGCGTCCTCCAAGGAATTGCAAGAGAAGAGTGCGGCTATCCTTTTGGGAGGCTAGGGCAAGAAAGCTACGAATTTCTCACTAAAAGTTGAATTTATAGTGAGACTCAACTTCCAGGCCTAATGGGTTTCAAAGCCCTAATCGAATTAGGCTTCAATTTCGGGTTTAATAATGGCTCAACTTTTGGGCCCATTATTAATATGAAATTATTGTGAAACCATAACCCAAATAATTAGCCCATGCACTCTAATGATCCAAATAGCTCTATGTGTGCGACCCAATAGGCTCTTACCACGTTGGCAATGATCATAAATCACATTTATGATCATAAGCAATGAGCGGTGTCTAGCAACACATCATTGCTACCCAAGTGACAAGATTGTCAGTGATTCAACTAAACCTTTATGATCATCATCGATATATGCCATTGTCCCTTTGTCCAAGATATCAAGACTAAGCACGAGACATGGAATGTGTCACTCTCGTATAGCCCAATCTTTGGTTTCTTGATTACCGAGTAGACCAACTTAAACTAATGACATTGATATCGTATATCAACTCATCTGAGCATGGCCATGCATTTTCTAAGTCTCACTCTATCAAGGGGCCCGAAGATATCACTCCCGTTACATAGGAGGGACAAATCCCATCTTGATCATACAAATCCCTCCACATGATATGTGACATACCCAATTACCTCCTTCAAGTTCACTCAGTTACGAGCAACAAAGAAAAGTATCAAAGTATGTGACTCACATGTAGAGAACCTTGATGATCTTAGGTCGAAGGACTACATATACCATGATCACTATGAGAATCACTTATGACACTCATATAACAATCCATGTAGTGTTCTCATGGTGGGTCGGTCCAGTACACAAGTTCTCCAACTTGTACCCATATGTAGATTACATATCTCATATTAGTCTCCACATATGCTAGTCGTTATGTATTATTGCAACCCGATCCACAATAATACTAGACCAGGGACATTTGAGAATATCATTATTCTAGGGTCACAATTATGTTTATTACGTTACATAGAAACAAAACAACAAACATAATTGCTAGATTAATGCCTTAATAAAATATCATGACTCAATGTACAAAAAATACAATCATCTCATGATTGGCCTTTTGGGCATAATACTAACAGAATGTGCCCATGGCATTAAGAGGCAACAAGATTAAAGATCCACTTAAGAATTGGCTTAAGTGCCCAAGTCAGGTGTAAGAGTTGTTAAGTAAAAAATGTGTCTTGAGTACTGAGGGGCACTAAGTGACAATAAAATCGTGATATATCCAAGGTGGCTTAAATGCCTAAGATGGGTGTAAGCATTGCCAAATTCAATTGTGCCAAAAGTGCTAAGGGGTAGTAACTAAGAAACACCTAAGTAGGACTTGAAAGCCTTAGTGAGATGTAAAATTGAGATAAGTCCCTCCAAGGGAAAAGACTCAAAGTAGGGCAATAATTACTCCCAAAAGTACAAAAATGAGTAAGTTAGCTCCAAGTTACATACGCTTAAGTGAAAATTGGAAGTATGGGGATGTGCCCTGTAAGCCAAGGCAAGGTGTCTACCCCATAGGTATTGTCTCCAAGGAGAAGTCTCCTAAGGAGTACCTTAACAAGTTTCTAGACCAACAAATCAAGAAGCTAAGAACACGAAATAAGCTTGTGATTAAAAAGCTATGGGCAACCATAGTAAGGAAAAGGTAAGACAACTGAGCAGGATGTAAATAGATTATCATCTAAGTGTTGTGCTCAGTTAATAATCAAAATTTGGGGAACCAAATTTTTAAAGGAGGCGAAAATGTAAAGGCTCTCCAAGTACATCCCCTAGTTCAAATACCAAGGTAAGTAAATCCTAAGTTATTTCTCTCAAATAAGTTTTATTATGTAAGAAAGGCAAGCTAAATAAGGTTAAGTTAAGTTCTAAAGTGTAATTGGCACCTAAAGGGTAAAATGGTAATTTTGGATTAAGTCAGTGGAATGACCATAATTTTACTATAATTAGGTTCATGCATGTGTTTTGAGATAAATAAGTTAAGACTATAAGTGTTTCTAGCCATTTGAACCAAAAGTGAGAGTTAATGGTTGAAAATGCACTAAGTGAAAAATTAAGCTATTATATATTATAATGGCTTAAGTGGCCTAAAAGAAAAGTGTGAGGGTAAGAAAAACATTTCTAGGGGACCAATGGGAGATGGTGGAGGAAGCATTTAAGTAGCCTTAGTGAATCAAAGCTGAGTTTGAGGGCTAAAGTGACAAGTAAGAGAGAAATGGGCTAAGTGGAGTAGTTAGGATATTTTAAGAAGAGATGAACAACACTATTCATCATCTTCTTCACTCCATTTTCATATCTCTTCTCTCTCCATATCTCCTCCTCATCAAAGCTCCCAATCTACCTAAAATTCTATAAAAATTGAATGCCTTAAAGCCATCCCAACAACCCTTAGCTTATCTCTGGCGTATTTGGTGCATTTGAAGTTGTTTTTACAAGTATTTTGTTCAAACCCTAAGGTAAGCTTCTATGATCCTTGTTGTTTAGTTCTAACCTTGTTAAATGGTCAGAAATGGTCTTAATTTCATGATCTTGATGTCTAATTTGGTTGAATCAGGCTTGGAACTCAAAAGAACTCTATTAAGCTCATGCGTGCTTATTGCTTGCTTCTTGTTTTGAAGATAATTTGAGGTAAAGGATTCAAGTTAATTTAGCTCAAATAATGTATAAAAATGTATTATTACATGTTGGAATGAAGTAGAAATAATAGTTATGTGACTTGGCTTTTGGGATTGATAGATTGAGCAAGTTTAGTGCAAGATAACACATGGTCACACAATACTGAAATTGTAATGGCAACACATCGCCAACATTGGTGATGCGTCACCATCTGTGCTCCAAGAAACCCGTATGTTATTGCCCCTGGCAACATGTAACCAAGGTCAAGCCCCTCAACCTTAGGGCACCTTAAGAATGCCTCAATCTATCGGTTCTCATCCCTAGGCCATTCTAAGATGTTCCATGGCTTCAATTGAGTCTAAAACTCTTCCTAATTCAAGAATTATACATTATTTAGGTGGTAGCTAAGTGGTGTGGTTAATTTAGGGTGAGGAAGGGTGGCTAAAAGGGTTAAAGTGTTAAAGTTATTCAAGGAGCACTAGGGGGACTAAGGCGGGTTTTGGATTCTTCATTGGCCCTAGTGGGAGGTCTTAGACCTTCGGGTAATGAAGAAGAAAACTAAGAGGATCCCAACCAAACCTTATGGTTTGGTAAATAAGCCTCTAACGAGCCCTAAGCTAAGCTCCAAGAACTTGGCAAGTTGGGCTAAATAAAGAGACTACCCTACACAATGAGTTAAGAGTAAGTGACGACTTACTCTAAGTAGCTTGTCAAAGGCAGGCAAACGTTGAGTAAGCAATGACTTACTCTAAAGCACCCACAAGAGGACTTTATGGGGTTGGTTAAGTGCTAGTATAAGACAGAAGGGCCAGCACCCAAATACTCCAGCCGTGTGAGCTCATGGTAGTTTGGGGCACCTTTGGGTGTAAAGAAGTCCTAAGTGCATTTGCATGTGTATATTTCATTCATCCATTCATCCATCCATCCATCCATTATTTTCATTGTTTGCTATTCTTATTCTTATTTCTAATTTTGTTGTTGGTTGCCTGATTATTCTATATGATATATATATGTTTGTTGTGCTCTGCATGCTTGCATATGTTTCCCCCTTAAGCTATTATGACTAAGTCTTATTGGTTGGAAGGTACTCTCTAAGTAGGAAATCTTATGTTTCTAAGCTACTTGTAGCACAAGTTAGTACTAACCAAAGTGTTTGCCTTTCAGTTTAAAACTAAGTGAGCACAAGGAAAGCATGGCTCATCACTTAAAGCTTACTTGCTTGGGTGAAGGGCTAAGGATGGATCTGAAGATTTTAGGATCTCATGATAACATATCTTTATGTTATCTACTCATGTACATGCCACATGCATTTTGATCATTTGAGTTCAACATGAGTACAAGCATGCATCATTCTAATTTGTTTAACATATTTTGTGCATTTGATATAGCATGTTAGTTTTACATACATATTGTGGAAAATAAATCCTAGCATGCTACTAAGAACGTTCATGTAAATAATGAATGAAACCTAGCATGCTACTAAACCAAGAAAGAATGTGTACCTTCCTTCTTGGTTATGTGTGGAGAAAAGAGGAAGAACTTAATCTTGGAGGAGCACCTTGAGGCTTGAATTGAGATGAACAATCTCAAAGTAAATCCACCCACAATGCTCTAGAAAGTTGTCTAATATTTCGGCTATTTAAAGGAATGGAGGGACGAGATTTTTCTCTTAAGAAAATGGAGCAAATGGAGTGCCAAAAATTGCTTAAAATGGCCGGCCACTTTAGGCTATTTATAGATGACCAAAAGGCACACCTTTACACCAAGCAAGATGTCCTTTAAGCCAAAGAACACTTCCTTTGGCCAAGGGTCATCTATAATGGCGAAAATACATGTCTCTTTGGCCAAGGCACACTTCCTTTGGCCTATGAGACATGTCCCTTTGGCCAAGAGACATGTCTTGGCCGAAATGATGTGTCTCTTTGGCCAAGGAACATGTCTTTTCTAGCCTATGCTGAAAATACATGTCCTTTAAGGCCAAAGGACATCACACTTGGTGCTATAACCACCTCATGGCCGAATATACATGTCTTTTAATGTCAAAGGACATCACTCTTGGTGCAATAACCACCCCAACCACCCCATGGCCGAATATACATGTCTATTCACTCAAGGAACACTTCCTTTGGATGAAAAGACATGTTCTTTTAGTCAATAGTCATCTCTTTTGATGAAAAGACATACTTTTACACAAAAGATGTGTCTCTTGGTGGTTTTGAGCTAAAAGCAAGGTGAGCTGGCACAAAGTTAGCTCACTATGCTACTTATGCACCATTGAGCTCCTTTGAGCTCCAACCAAGCTCCATGAACTGATGTCCAGCTCCTTGAGCTGACCTTGAGCTGGAGTTAGCTGCTCTCAGCTGAAGTGAACTGAAGTCCAGCTACATTCAGCTACCAGAAGCTGAAGTGAGCTGACTTGAGCTGAAGTCTAGCTATATTCAGCTACAAGAAGCTGAAGTGAGCTAACTTAAGTTGACTTGAGCTGACTTGAGCTAACTTGGGCTGAAGTCCAGCTACTTTCAGCTACTTATAGCTGAAATGAGCTGACTTGAGCTAAGGTGAGCTACTTCTAGCTGCCTTAGATAGCTGTTCAAGCTAAAGTTAGCTCAATGAGCTCAAATCCTATCTTAAAAGGATCTTGGTGCGCCAAGAATTCCAACAGGATCTTGCTAATATATGTTACTTCTTCTATATGTATGGTATTTTCACACAAAAAGATTGCCTCTACTAGTGTTCATTGGTGTGTATAACACCAGGGTTATATTTGGGTGCATATAATATTGAGATGTATACACATAATTGTTACTTTAGGTTAAAGTAACTAAAGTTTTTACATCTTGGCTTGCTTTAATTTATTTTCTTAATTATAAAGGACAAGGCACTGTTTTATTATTGATTACTTATTTAATTGTTATTGCATAGCTAGGATGATGCATGCATATTTTTTATGCAGGCTAGGATAAGAAACTAGTTGCACGTAAAAGTTTTAAGATACTAGCCAATTTAACTTAACTAGGATCATAGTTCCCAAAGAGTCTACTGGTGTTAGCAAATCAGGGTACTGGGAACCTATTCCACCAAAATGACCGTGAAACACAAACATGTTTTAAGACATGGGCATGTCTGTATATGTGTTTAAGCTCTAGAATTTTAAAGTTTGAAGAACATGGGTTAGAACATGGCCATTATGAGACTATGTTATGAAACACACTTTTCTACACAGTTTAGACACAGATCGTGTTTAGTTATTGTAGCTCACAATAAAAATTTTTTATGAAAAATCAATTTTCTTAAATCAAATCTGGCTATGTTTGAAACTATGTTGGTTAACACAGCCTTGAACATGAGCATGTAAAAAGGCATGTTTGCCTCTTAAAACCTATAAATTTTGCAAACTTATCTGGATTTGAACTTACCTTTTTCTCCCACTTTGAATGCAATAAACTTCCCAAAATACTCTAGATTCCCACATCAACAGCACAGATTATGAAATCCTAGGACAAACATAAGCTAATGAACTACCATAAATGAAAAGCAAATAAAGCGAAAAAAAAATTAAATGGAAAGTTTAATGCTTCGGTTGCCTCCCAAACAGCTCTTGGTTTAACGTTGTCGGCTCAATGTTCTCCCTGATTACTCAGGGATGTTCTTCCTCTCTAGCATTTTCACTTCCGTATGGCCATCTGCCTTGTGATGGAAAGCTAGATTGAACACTTCTTTAGGATTCGGCTTGGCATTCGCCAATAAAGCTTCTTGTGGCCTTTTGTAAATCATCTTATCAAATCGACCCAACTGGGTCTCAAAATTCTGCATGCTAGCTCCCATATTCTGCAACTCCAACTTTGTTGCAACAATCCAAGAATCAAATTGCTGCATGAACTTGGAAATTAATTCCTCCATAGTTGATCTTTTTTCTTGTTATGATCAAGGTTGAAAACTAGGCGGTTGCTGCCTCTAATTGCCTCAAGAAAAATAAAGATGAATCCTCCACCCTGAATTATATGTATTACTGCATGGATTGTTCTGTGGCCTTGGTGGATTTCCAAAAAAAGCCTACTTGCTCAATTTTGCTCAACCAATTGGACATCTGACATTCACTGCTTGAATGACCATCTCTATAAACATTGCATTATAACAACATTTCCATCTAATTAGCCAAAAAAATTATGAATTCTCTCACTAGTGCTTTAACTTGACTTGCCAACACTATATAGGCATCAGAATTTTGAATTATGTATGCTCTATTTGGCTTAATCCTAGATAATGATTGTCATTGATAATTGTTCATAGCCATCCCCTCAATCAATTCTTGAGCTACTTCAGGCATCTTGCTATTCAAAGTACCACCAGCTGCTACATCGATCATCTGCTTGGAAGTGTAACTCAGACCACTACATAATGTTTTTATGTGCATCCATGTAGGTAATCCATGATGCAAACATCCTTTTAATAAGTTCTTGAACCTTTCACAAGCTTCATATAACATCTCTGAATCCATCTGACTAAAAGCAGAGATATAATTACAGAACTTCACAATCTTGGCTGGAGGAAAATACTTCAATAAAAACTTCTCAACAAAAGCATTCCAAGTGGCAATAGAACTTCTTGGAAGTGAAATCAACCATTGCTTAGTTCTTCCACTTAATAAGAATGAGAATAGTCTCAATCGAATACTACCCTCACTAGCTCTATAAATTCTGAAAGTACCACAAATCTCTAGGAAACTGGCAATATGAGCATTAGGATCCTCATCCGCCAAGCCATCAAATTGAACACAATTCTACACCATCTGAATAATATTCACCTTGATCTCAAATTTGTTAGCATTTACAGGAGGTCTAACAATATTCAATTTTGTCCCTTCAAGAGAAGGTTTACGATATTCTAACATAGTCCTCACTTGGTTGCGGTCTTCCATGATTAGTCCTTCTTGGTTCTCTCCTTACTGCTCCAACTTCAAATATGAAGGGTTTGACTTAAGACCACTCAATAATAAGAGCTTCCTCAAAGTTCTTTCAATTTTCAAATCGGCTTCAACCACTCCACCAAGATGGCTACGAGTCATACACCAAAATTTTTGCAAGAAAAGAAGAAGCAATCAATAAACTAAAAATAACTAAAAGTTCAAAGAAAAATACTATAATAAAATAAATACCTAGATTAATAGAGATTAATCTTTTAAGTAGCAAACTTAACAAATATTCCTGGTAGCAATGCTAAAAAAATTGGTGTGTTCGTAGTTCATAATAAATCTTTTCCACTATACTAGTAACAATGTGGATGCATTAAATCTTTATATACTTAAATAAACATGTAAACTCACAAGCAAGCATACCTATCATCAAAGTATCAAAATGGCAAGTACCAAGATTATTTTTCCCAAAGAATGAAGGTTATCTACCGTACTCAATATCCTTTTATTATCTAACCGACAATTAAGAGAAATTGTTTACTAATTATTATAAATTAACTAAACTAAACTAATGCAATAAAGCAAACTTTTAACTGTTGGCAGGAAATGGAAAGCAACTAAAACAATCAATGATAAGAAATCCTCACACCTAAAATCAAATCCTCCTAGAACTTTCCTTTTATTGCTTTTACTCTGGTTTAACAGGATTGTGATTAACTTAGACCGTAGAGTACTACCTAATGTAAATTAGCTCCCTATTATTCTCATTACACTAAACCCATTCCTAAGTCACCGAGGGGTGTCTAGGCCTACCGTGGGGTGTTTAGGTCTACCGTGCTTCTTAAGAACATATTATAAGTCCTATAACCCACTACTAGGTTTCATCACAGTCCAGAGGTATTATATCCCACCTATTACTCCCGATTATGATAATATCTCTTTTATTTATTGGTGATCCACAACAAACATACCAGATACTACCTGACGCATGTTAATCATCCCACATTGAATTAATAGGCAAACTACTATTAATCAATGCAACAAAAAAATTGGATAAATCGCAAGAAAAACACATAATCATTATTAAATCATAAATAATCACAATCACAAAATTATCATAGGTTTCATCTACTCTAAGCATGAGTAGGAAAATTTTAGCTCATAGTGTTGTAAAATAAACACCAAAGAATCAAAAGAAAACTAAAAAAAAAAAAAGAATGATCCATGGCTAAATTTCTTCTTCCCCAAGAAAACTTCAATTTCGCACTCATAAAATGGTGTTGATCACCAGAATTGCCTCCAGCAGCCTTCCTCTATGAAAAAAAATTTTCTTTCTCATGCTGTTCTTTTCTTCTTCTTTCTTTTTCTTAATTAACCTGAGAAACTCCAAAATTTAGGTAAACGCAGGTTGTTTAATGGCCGTGTTACTCATCTAGATTTTAAAATCTCACTCATTTCAATACAATTTGGAAAATGGGCATGTATGGCACTACATGGGTGTGTACAAGGGTGTGCAAGCTTCAAAACTTCACCAAAACTGGCAATTCATCTCCAAAACTTAGCCAAAACTTTACCAAATTCCTTCCTAACTCACATGAAGCTAAAGTATGACCTGAAAAGAAATATGAACCAATTAAAGACCATATCCTAGCAAAAACACATCAAATGACAAGCAAATACAAGGAAAAAACCTATCAAAAACATAACTAAGTATGAGCACATCCTTACATTTAAGAATTTTTATCAAGTTAATAGCCTTCTTTTCAAATAAAATAGGCTATGTGTGCCTAAGACTTTATTGAGAGAATTACTTACAAAGGAGGCACATAGTGGCAGCTTAATTTGTCATTTTAGTATGGTTAAGACTTTGTATGTTTTGGATCAATATTACTATTAACCGAACATGATGAAGGGTGTTAAGAAGGTTTATGAGCATAATTTGTATATAAGAAAGCTAAATCATTACAAACTACACATGGGTTGTACACACGACTCCTACACCTACACACCCTTAAATGGACATATCTTTAGACTTCATAGTAGGCTTATCTAGGACTAGGAAAGACCATGATACTATGTTTGTTGTAATGGATAAGTTTTCTACGATAACATATTGTATTTCATGCAATAATATAGATGATGTTGTGAATGTTACTAAGTTGTTTTTTAGGGAGGTGGTTCGGCTTCATAAAGTTCCAAAAACCCTTACCTAAAGTACAAACTTAAAATTTTTAAGTCAAAAGATAGGTACAAAACTTTTGTTTCTACATCATGTCACCCACAAACCGATGGTCAAACTAAGGTAACTAGTAGAACTCTTGGTTCTATGCTTAGAGCTATCGTAGGTAAGAATTTGAAGTCATAGGAAAATAGCTTACCTCATGTTGCATTTTTTTTACAATAGGGCTGTGCATGGTACTACTTGGTTTTCATCATTTGAGATTGTGTATGCCTTTAACCCATTAACTCCATTAGATCATTCACCTTTGCCTGGTAATGAGATTTTTAGTTTAAATGGTAAAAGGAAGGCTAATATGGTTAGAAAGTTACATGGAAAGGTCAAGCTGCAAATTGAGCACAAGAAGCAACAATATCCAAGGAAAGCCAACCAAGGATGAAAGAGGGTCACATTTGAGCTTAGAGGTTAGGTTTGGCTACACATGAGAAAACAAAGGTTTCCAAAAAGTAAGAAGACAAAGCTACATCCAAAAATAGATGGTCATTTTCAAATTGTGAGGAAAATTATTGATAATGCTTATATGCTTGACTTTCCAAGTGAGTACAATGTTAGTGCGACTTTTAATATCTCTAATTTATGTTTATTTGAACATGTGAATTTGAGGTTGAATCCTTCTAAGGAGTGGGGAGTTGATGTATATCAAGGAAGCACACCCAGGGACCCTTTAAGGATCACAAGTGGACCTATCACAAAGAAGAAAGCTAAGGAGTTGGCTACGGCTTTACATGTGACGGCCCTCGGAGCTAAAAGTCTAATCAGCTAGGTAATTAGTTAATTTAAAAAATTACACTTTAGATAATTTATTTGCAAGCTAAGTCTCGGTAATTTAGGTTCCAGTAGTTAAAAATGAATAAAATTGATCATTTAAGCAAGCCAGGCCAAGAGGGGTATTTTGGTCATTTCATATAGTGACCCATTTTTATTGCACAGTTGGATAGAGCATAAGAAAATATTAAATTTAAGATATCAAAGTTTTTTGTGATTTTCGCTCTATCATCGTGAAATTTTGGATTAATTAGAATGTTCATAAATGGTTTAAATGTAATCTTGATAAAGGTAGGGATAAAATTAAATATAAATAAAAGTCTGAGACTGGTCGTGTAATTATATCAAATGGGTTCCGAGGTAGCCTAGTAACTAATCTTCTAAAAAATCATTTGAAAACATAGGTTTAATCCTGGTACGTGGCATTGTTAATCAGCCAAACCCTCCATAGAGATTTCTGAAGAATTGCTCTGTAGTACGTTTTACCGTGGCACAAGACAGTTTCCAGCCTAATATACCAAGGATAAGTAGAACTGCGAAAAAGCAGGATTCTGGAAATCAACAGGAAAGATTAACTGTGATATAGTCCAAGAACACACAATGAACTCATAAGCTCTAGCCAACTTTTCCATAAGCATCAGGCCCCGAGCACCAGTGTTCCAGAAGGCATTCTCCAGGACTTTCCCACACAAATAAATCTTTTCTAAAGATCATTTAAAAAACCTTTGAAAAACATGTTTTGAAAAACAATTACTAGACTATCCGGACATATCACTGGGGATCGAAGCCGGTAGATTACAACAATTATGATTGAAGGCAGAGGACGACTTGAAGAGAGGATCCACAAAGTGGCAACTCCTAAGTCATCATTTGCCTTCAAGCTTAATTGAAATAAGCTTGAAGATGATCTGAACCTGAGAGGATCCACCGAGGTGGCAACTCAGATTATCGGAGAGAGTTGAGAAACTAAGAGCTTCTGCCTCACCCTTTAGCCAGAATTTCTAGTGAGAGATAGGGAACATAGAGAGAGAGGATATAAGAAATGAGTTTTATCTTAGCTCCAGAATATCTTACAAGAGAAACAAGGCCTCCTTATATAGGCGGAGGAAGGAGGAAGCAAACAAACTTAGTGACGTAAGAGCTTACGCCAAGAACTAATAATACTAGACCGGAAGTGACAGGCCACTAACCAGAATCTTACTATTACAAGCACTAACAAGCCAGCTGTAAACTAATAGTGTGCCAGCTGGAAAACACTAATTCTTGTCTCTGAAAGCAGGTTCTGGAAAAGCATATGGGTCCAGAGGCCAGTTGTGATTTGAATCTTCTGAGTCGCTCTGAGTCTGCCTTTCGCGCCAAAAATACGGATCATCGATACGGGGATCATCCATGGATGGATCATCGGGGTTTGGTCCATTGAGCCGCTTCCAGTGAATGCAGATAAATCCGCAATTGCAGTCGAGCATGATGAGTCATTCAGCAGTCTGGGTCAACGGGAGATCTTCGTCTTCTTCTATAGTCAGAGGAAAAGACAGTGCCGGAGCAGGACAGTTGATCTGGCCAATAATCTTTTGGGCTGCTAAGGCCTTTTCTCGTCGTTCTTTGTTACGGCGGAGATTTTGAAGATCTTCAAAGGACTGGAGAGCTTCATGGATCATTTCTTGGTAATCCATCGGGTAAGATGGCCATTCAGAAGAGTCATGGGGCCAAAGCTCCATTGTAAACATGGAATGGTTGTACCGATGAGCTTCTCGGAGGAAAGCACGATGGTCAGCAGGGCGTTGCCATGGACCCGAGCTAGGTTAAAGTCTAGGTTTCTATAATGGTAGTAGGAGGGAGAAGGGATAAACTTAAGACCGGAGGGGGATTTAGTAAAGGTAATAGGCCTATGAAAAAAGTAAATAACATGGCCAACTCCAAAATTCATAGAGGAATTGGCGGGAGAAATATTATTTAACTGGTAGCCTATTCGACGGTCTGGGATAGCAGGGTTGAGGGCTTTATAAGATTTGTGGAGGTTGTCGATCCATGTGCAGATTGGATCAAACCAGGAGAAAAAAACAGAGAGGTCAGAAGAGAAATCAGAATGGAAGTTCTGGGAGTAGGAAAGGAGCTGGTGAAGCTGGGAGATATTGAAAATAATACCTATGGTATGAACAGAGCATAGGTACCAGAAAAAGCAAAGGGCTGAAGGCAGGAAGGTGAAGACATCTGGAATAGAGAAGAGATGAGCAAAAGGAAACTGGGGATGAATCCCAACAGGTTTAACAGGGCAGTCATCGAAACCATACCTCTCAATGAGGGAGACATGGTAGTGGAAGACTCGGTGTCTCTGGGTGAAGGTGAAGGACTGATGCTCATATCTTTCAACATCAACCGGGAGATTTTCATCCTTGTTAAAAACTGGGGGATTAGAGGAAGAGGAGGAAGAGGCCATTTTAGGCTTTGGGTTTCGGAGGCTTTGGTGGTTTAAGGAAGGATTTTGAAGGTCTGCTCAGGATATCGGCAAGAGTGTTGGAGGTGCCCTTTATATGCTTAACGTCGAAGCTAAAGCGGACGAACCATTGTTGCCAGCGAAGCAGCAGAGCATTTGGGAGTTGTTTCTGCCTGTAGTTCAGCATACGGGGGAATGTTGACATGTCCATCTCTACAAGGAAGTGATGACCAATGAGGTGAAACTGGAACTTTTCAATCCCGCGTTTAACGACCAAGATTTCTTTGTAGGTGGAGTGGTAGTGCTTCTCTGACTCTTTAAATTCTCCACTGTTGTAGCAGTACACGTGTCGAACACCATTGGATTCTTCAAGGAGGACCGCTCCTCAATACTCATCTGAGGCGTCCGTCTGGAGTATCCTTTTTCCTTTGTCGGGAATCTTGAGTGGTGGCAGATTCTAAACCACTTCTTTAAATTTGAGGATAGCTCGTCGGTGCAGGTCGGACCATGGCGGTGAATCCTTTCTGAGAAACACGTGTAAAGGATGGAGAATGGATGACAGCTTCGGGATGAACTTGCGGATATAATTGACAATGCCGAGAATTTACTGGACTTGTCGTCTCGTGAGATTATCATCCGGGAAGTTCATGATCTTGGTGGCAATATGCGGCTGAGGATGGTACTTGCTATCCTTGATTTGAACTCCGAGGAATTCAATAGAAGTTTGACCAAGGATCATCTTGCTTTGAGAGAGCATTACTCTATTGTCTCTGACTATTTGGGCGAACTGAGCTAATAACTTCAAAGGGGTACCTGTACAAGGGGAAAACAATAAAATATCGTCAATATAAACAAGGGCCGACTGCAATATTGGCTCAAAAATTTGGATCACGGCCTTCTAGAACAATGAGGGTGCCGTCTTCAGACCAAAATGAAGCACCGTCCATTAGTAATGGTGGTCTGGGATGCAGAATGCAGTTTTATATTTGTCTGGAGGAGAGATTGATAGCTGCCAGAAGCCTGATTTGAGGTCAAACTTGGAGAAGACCTTGGCATTTGTCAGATTGGCAAAGAGGGTATTTTTCCGTGGTAACGGAAACTTGACATCAGCAATGAACTCATTCAAGGGCTTGTAGTTAATAACAAGCCTGGGCTTCTTTCTTTTCTGTTCTGAGTGCTTGTTGATGTAGAAGGCCTGGCAGGCCCACGAAGAGGTTGTGGGCTTAATGAGGTTTTGGGCCTTGAGCTCTTGCAGCTCTTGGATCGCTATCTTTTTCTCTTCAGGGCTCATTCCCGAATGGGTAGCCTTTGTTGGGTTGACATCCTCATTCTTCTTGAATGGAATTTCGATGAAGAACTTAGGATTCTTCCAAAGGGGAAGAGGATGCTTCTGTTCGAACTCAGCATGTGACTCAGCACAGGATTGCTGGATAAGAGTTTGCATGATTGTGCCATATACCGGGTCACTTTTAGATTGTATCTGGCTTGCTGAGAAAGCTTCTCCTTCTGTTGAATAGAGTCATGGAGTGGATGTTCAGGGAAGGAAAAACTTATACAGTTGCAGGCCTTTATCAGTCCATCTTTGAACTGATATCTTCTTGATAATATCGAAACCAAGGATCATGTCTCTGCCATGGTTATAACCAAATATAGTAGTAACTACGTACTTTGTAGGAGAGAACTTGATCCGAATTGGCTTACTTATCTTGGTGACATAGAAGACACCGTTTGCAGCTCGAAAGCTTTCATTGCAGGGTCGCCACATTCTTTCTGGAAGAAGGGAAGGATTGACAATGGTGTTTGTGGCACCAGTATCAAATAGAGCAATCACCGGAATTGGTTTTGCATATTTATCCAGGAGAATGTTGATCTTGGCTTGAGGGATTATCTGAGCAGCAAAGAGGGAGGACTGCAATGGAGAGATCTGCATTGTGTAAATTGAAGCTTGCTCTGGATCAGAATCAGACTCTGAAGAGTAGGCTTCAATAGCAAATAGGCCAGATGCCTCATCTTCTGTTTCAGAGAAAATGGACTACATGTCGTCATTGGATAGATCAGCACCAATGACTTGGGAAATGGTGTGCGCCATTTTCTTCTTGGACTTGTTAGTCTTCTTAGGACATTCTTTGGCAAAATGTCCTGGTTGACGGCAGATGAAACATCGTTTGAATTTACCGCTGTTCTTCTTGTATCGGAAGAATCTTTTCTTCTTTCTTCTGAATCGTCTAGGGCGATCAGGAGAATAGACTCTGCGTCGATGGTACTTCTTCCGAGGGTGTTGCAGTTACATGTGCCTTTGTCTTTGCACTTGATGGTTAACTCAGGTTGCTGGCAGGCTTTATCAAACAGACCTTGGGACTGGTTGAAATCCTTGAAGAAGGAGTGAGTGTTGCACAGCTTTCTGAGAGCAATCATAAGAACTTGGTGGAGCTTGCCAAACGAATAATCTTTAAGAGCTTGTCCACTTTGTTGTATGATGCGAAGAGCTTCCTGGCCAATTGTTTCTGGCACAGAATTCAAGTATGCTTGCTTCAAATTGTTGTCAGCTTCATATCCAGTGCAGATTAGGTAGAAGCGTTTGAGCATACTTTCATAGTGCTTCTCAAGATCTTTGCGGTTGTATGAGCAGCACTTCATTTTGAAGAATTCTTCTCTTGCTACATCAAGAAGAGCTTCTGGTTCTCCAATGAACTCTTTATATAGCTTGAGAATGAATTCTGTAGTTGTTGGTGTCTGGGCTAACTCTAACTGGCGGTATTCTCCAATGCTCATAAACCAATGTTTGAGGATACCGGACATTCCAGCTATGAAGGCAGAATTGACCTTCAGATGAGTAGCACCTTCTCGTTGTAGTTGTGTAAGACACCAGGCATGAAACTCTAGGAATTTCTCATGCCATTTTGCTGTTGGAACTCCTTCAAGTGAGAGTGTGATGTTTAATGAAGGAGGTTGCCATACCGGGTCAAGATTTATGACCGGGGGATCCTCATCCATATGGACATAAGGTTGATGAGGAGGACCTGGCGGTGGACCTGGTGGAGGTCCTGGTGGTGGAGCTTGAGGTTGTTGTTGAGGCGGAGCTTGTTGTGTTCCAGCATCTGTTGTTGTAGATTCTGCTGGTTGAGCATGACTGGCAGCTCCTTGGGCCATATAGACTTGGGCTTCAGAGGAAGAAGTTGAGAATGAATCATCTTCTTCACATTCGCTTGAGGAAGTGGAGCTTAAGTCTTGTTGGGCCGCATAGGCAGATGGAGAGCAAGGCTGCTGTATTTGTTGGTCAAGGAATCCAAGAATAGGATTGGATTGGACCATCCATGTTTGGTGTGAAGGTTCTTGGATCTTGATGGGCTTTTGAGGATAAGCTGGGCCTTTTTGTTTTCGATCTGGAGGAGGAGTTTGGGCCGGAGTATAACTGGACCAGGTAGGAGAACTGGGCCATGAAGGTTGAGGCCTAGGAGGCTGATAGGCTGGTTTAGATAGGAGAGCAGGTAGAGGCTTAAAGATTCCTCTAGAGGAAGGAGGAGGTGGTTGATAAACCGGGCTTGGGTTTGGTCTGAACGGGTCAGGTGAGTGGAATATTGAGGAAAAGGATTCAGGATACTTAGGCTGCTGTTGCTGGGCCTGAAGATGCCTGAGCTGTTCCTTCAGATGTTGGATCTCCTGTTCTTGGGCCGTAGAGTTTTCATGTCGGGCTATAAGGCCAAGAATCTCCTGATAGAGGTAGTTGATCCGTTGCTGACATTGTGCTAATGGATCAATGATCATCTGATCCATCTTTTGCTCTAAGCGGACTTGGTTATGCTCAATTCTGCTGAGGACTTTGTTCTGAGACACCATGTTCTCAGATTGCCAGTTGAGAACTTGTTTAGCAGCTGAAGTTTCCCTTCATCTTCCTTCTGAATCAACCGTTGAAGGTTGAGGAACCTTCCAGGCATGCTTTGTTGATGTAGAAGGATCATTGAATGCAAGAGGGGGAAAGTCTTCAGGAGTACTTTCAAACACATTAACCTCAGGAATGAAGCAAGGAGGTTGTTCTTTCCTGAGTTGTTTGATAGCCTTTTTGTAGTAAGGATGGCATGGCATCTTAACTTCTGGAGATGGAGGTGGAAGTTCGAATGGTTCGGCAAAAGTTGGGAAGATGTCATCCGTCGTTTGTTCCTTCTGGGAGTAGAGGACGTAATAGTCATACTTGCCAGATCCCTTACCCATTCTCTTACCCGCACAGTAAAGAATATTGTTTCCCCTACCAGGAAACATGTTAAGGAGTATGTTCAAGCTACGAAGTTTGACCAACATACTCTTCCTGCAACATCCAAAGAACAGTACGTTACGTTGGAGATCCCTCATAACTTTCCTCACCAATGGACAGCTGAAGGATACACCCATCTCCATTTTGGTGCTGTTCGTCTTGCTCTCACCTACCATGGAAGAAAAGGATTACCAGTCACAGCTCGCCTTGCACTTCTTGATTCCAAATACAAGAAGTACAAATATGCCTACATCAGCACAGTTGAGACTACTCTCAACGCTGGTACAATCCTAATGACGTTCTTCCCCAATTTCTGTATGGCTCTTCAAGACCCCCATCTCTTATCAGCCCTGAAGATCCAGATTCAGATAACTGGTGCAGAACAAGTCTCCACTACTCTGGCATCCACACTGCATTACCAGATGGCGTATAGAGTCCAGAATCATGCTCTTGACTTCTCTATGCCCAACATGAATAATGATGCCTTGTATCTGTCTGTGGATACAACCCATGTTCCGAACGAGACATACGTCCCACAACAAATACCTCGTGAGGAACTTCAACGACTGATCCCCGCCTCTTGGATATCTGCATATGAATCTCTCCATCAGCAGACAGAGCCAATTCAGTCAAAGAAACCCATTTTCCTTGACAGAGGAAATGGGCAAACAGAAATCTTCTTCCAGAAAGAAGAACAGTTAGAAGATACTGATGTCTTCTCCACTCCAGCAGTCCTTACCTTCATCCGGGAGCGTGAAGAGTACTTGCAAATACCGATTGAGTCTTTTGACTCTCTAGGTAATCTAGTCTACTCCTTCCAAGATAAGAATGGTCACAAATACTTTGATGTTTGTGATTGCCCAGACTGTTACCAATCTCCCTATGATGATGAAGAAACTACCAAGAAGATGAAGAAGAAAAAGAAGAAATCTTCCCAACATCTTCTTGAGCAACGCTACCACCAAGGTGATCCCGAAGTTGGATTACTTGGAGAACCCTCTGGCAAGTATGACTATTATGTCCTCTACTCCCAGAAGGAACAAACAACGGATGACATCTTCCCAACTTCTGCCGAACCATTTGAACTTCCACCTCCATCTCCAGAAGTTAAGATGTTATGCCATCCTTACTACAAAAAGGCTATCAAACAACTCAGGAAAGAACAACCTCCTTGCTTCATTCCTGAAGTTAATGTGTTTGAAAGTGCTCCTGAAGACTTTCCCCCATTGGCATTCAATGATCCTTCTACATCAACAAAGCATACCTGGAAGGTTCCTCAGCCTTCAACTGTTTATTCAGAAGGAAGACGAAGGGAAACTTCAGCTGCTGAACAAGTACTCAATTGGCAATCTGAGAACATGATGTCTCAAAACAAAGTCCTCAGCAGAATCGAGCATAACCAAGTCCGCTTGGAGCAAAAAATGGACCAAATGATCATTAATCCATTAACACAATGTCAGCAACGGATCAACTACCTCCACCAGGAGATTCTTGGCCTCATAGCCCGACATGAGAATTCTACGGCCCAAGAACAGGAGATCCAACATCTGAAGGAACAGCTCAGGCATCTTCAGGCCCAGCAACAGCAGCCTAAGTATCCTGAATCCTTTTCCTCAATATTCCACTCACCTGACCCATTCAGACCAAACCCAAGCCCGGTTTATCAACCACCTCCTCCTTCCTCTAGAGGAATCTTTAAGCCTCTACCTGCTCTCCTATCTAAACCAGCCTATCAGCCTCCTAGGCCTCAACCTTCATGGCCCAGTTCTCCTACATGGTCCAACTACACTCCGGCCCAGACTCCTCCTCCAGATCGAAAACAAAAAGGCCCAGCTTATCCTCAAAAGCCCATCAAGATCCAAGAACCTTCACACCAAACATGGATGGTCCAATCCAATCCTATTCTTGGATTCCTTGACCAACAAATACAGCAGCCCAGCTCTCCATCTGCCTATGCGGCCCAACAAGACTTAAGCTCCACTTCCTCAAGTGAATGTGAAGAAGATGATTCATTCTCAACTTCTTCCTCTGAAGCCCAAGTCTATATGGCCCAAGGAGCTACCAGTCATGCTCAACCAGCAGAATCTACAACAACAGATGCTGGAACACAACAAGCTCCGCCTCAGCAACAACAGCCTCAAGCTCCACCGCCAGGACCTCCACCAGGACCACCACCTAGTCCTCCTCAGCAACCTTATGTTCATATGGATGAAGATCCTCCGGTGATAAATCTTGACCCTGTTTGGCAACCTCCTTCTCTTAATGTCACACTCTTACTTGAAGGAGTTCCAACAGCAAAATGGCATGAGAAATTTCTTGAATTTTATGTCTAGTGTCTTACCTAACTACAACGTGAAGGTGCTACTCATCTCAAAGTCAATTGTGCCTTCATAGCTGGAATGTCTGGTATCCTCAAACATTGGTTTATGAGTATTGGGGAATACCGCCAGTTGGAGTTAGCCCAAACACCGACTACTACAGAATTCATTCTCAAGCTATACAAGGAATTCATTGGAGAACTTAAAGCTCTACTTGATGTAGCAAGAGAAGAATTCTTCAAAATGAAGTGCTGCTCATACAACCGCAAAGATCTTGAGAAGCACTATGAAAGTATGCTGAAACGCTTCTACCTAATCTGCACTGGATATGAAGCTGACAACAATTTGAAGCAAGCATACTTGAATTCTGTGCCAGAAACAATTGGCCAGGAAGCTCTTCGCATCATACAACAAAGTGGACAAGCTCTTAAAGATTATTCGTTTGGCAAGCTCCACCAAGTTCTTATGATTGCTCTCAGAAAGCTGTGCAACACTCACTCCTTCTTCAAGGATTTCAACCAGTCCCAAGGTCTGTTTGATAAAGCCTGCCAGCAACCTGAGTTAACCATCAAGTGCAAAGACAAAGGCACTTGTAACTGCAACACCCCTCGGAAGAAGCACCATCAACGCAGAGTCTATTCTCCTGATCGCCCTCAACGACTCAGAAGAAAGAAGAAAAGATTCTTCCGGTATAAGAAGAACAGCGGCAAATTCAAACACTGTTTCATCTACCGTCAACCAGGACACTTTGCAAAAAACTGCCCTAAAAAGACCAACAAGTCTAAGAAGAAAATGGCGCACACCATTTCCCAAGTCACTGGTGATAATCTATCCAATGACGACATGGAGTCCATTTTCTCAGAAACAGAAGATGAGGCATCTAGCCTATTTCCTATTGAAGCCTACTCCTCAGAGCCTGATTCTGATCCAGAGCAAGCTTCAATCTACACAATGCAAATCTCTCCAATGCAGTCCTCTCTCTTTGCTGCTCAAATCATTCCTCAAGCCAAGATCAACATTCTCCTGGATAAATATGCAAAACCAATTCCGGTGATTGCTCTATTTGATACTGGTGCCACAAACACCATTGTCAATCCTTCCCTTCTTCCAGAAAGAATGTGGCGACCCTGCAATGAAAGATTTCGAGCTGCAAACGGTGTCTTCTATGTCACCAAGATAAGTAAGCCAATTCGGATCAAGTTCTCTCCTACAAAGTACGTAGTTACTACTGTATTTGGTTATAACCATGGCAGAGACATGATCCTTGGTTTCGACATTATCAAGAAGATATCAGTTCAAAGATGGACTGATAAAGGCCTGCAACTACACAAGTTTTTCCTTCCTTGGACATCCACTCCATGACTCTATTCAACAGAAGGAGAAGCTCTCTCAGCAAGCCAGATACAATCTGAAAGTGACCCGGTATATGGCACAATCATGCAAGCTCTTATCCAGCAATCCTGTGCTGAGTCACATGCTGAGTTCGAACAGAAGCATCCTCTTCCCCTTTGGAAGAATCCTAAGTTCTTCATCGAAATTCCATTCAAGAAGAATGAGGATGTCAACCCAACAAAGGCTACCCATTCGGGAATGAGCCCTGAGGAGAAAAAGATGGCGATCCAAGACCTGCAAGAGCTCAAGGCCCAAAACCTCATTGAGCCCACAACCTCTTCGTGGGCCTGCCAGGCCTTCTACGTCAACAAGCACTCAGAACAGAAAAGAAAGAAGCCCAGGCTTGTTATTGACTACAAGCCCTTGAATGAGTTCATTGCTGACGTCAAGTTTCCGTTACCACGGAAAAACACTCTCTTCGCCAATCTGACAAATGCCAAGGTCTTCTCCAAGTTTGACCTTAAATCAGGCTTCTGGCAGTTGTCAATCTCTCCTCCAGACAAATACAAAACTGCCTTCTGCATCCCAGACCACCATTACCAATGGACGGTGCTTCCTTTTGGTCTGAAGACGGCACCCTCATTGTTCCAGAAGGCCATGATCCAAATCTTCGAGCCGATACTGCAGTCGGCCCTTGTTTATATTGACGATATTTTATTGTTTTCCCCTTGTACAGGTACCCATTTGAAGTTATTAGCTCAGTTTGCCCAAATAGTCAAAGACAATGGAGTAATGCTCTCCCAGAGCAAGATGGTCCTTGGTCAGACTTCTATTGAATTCCTCAGAGTTCAAATCAAGGATAGCAAGTACCATCCTCAGCCGTACATTGCCACCAAGATCATGAACTTCCCGGACGATAATCTCACGAGACGACAAGTCCAGCAAATTCTCGGCCTTGTCAATTATATCCGCGAGTTCATCCCAAAGCTGTCATCCATTCTCCATTCTTTACACGTGTTTCTCAGAAAGGATTCACCGCCATGGTCCGACCTGCACCGACGAGCTATCCTCAAGCTTAAAGAAGTAGTCCAGAATCTGCCACCTCTCAAGATTCCCAACAAAGGAAAAAGGATACTCCAGACGGACGCCTCAGACGAGTATTGGGGAGCGGTCCTCCTTGAAGAATCCAATGGTGTTTGACACGTGTGCTGCTACAACAATGGAGAATTCAAAGAGTAAGAAAAGGACTACCACTCACCTACAAAGAAATCTTGGCCGTTAAACGTGGAATTGAGAAATTCCAGTTCCACCTCATTGGTCACCACTTCCTTGTAGAGATGGACATGTTAGCATTTCCCCATATGCTGAACTACAGGCAGAAACAGCTCCCAAATGCTCTGCTGCTTCGCTGGCAACAATGGTTCATCCGCTTCAGCTTTGACGTCAAGCATATAAAGGGCACCTCCAACACTCTTGCCGATATCCTGAGCAAACCTTCAAAATCCTTCCTCAAACCACCAAAGCCTCCTAAACCCAAAGCCTAAAATGGCCTCTTCCTCCTCTTCTTCCAATCCCCCAGTTTTTAACAAGGATGAAAACCTCCCGGTTGATGTTGAAAGATATGAGCATCAATCCTTCACCTTCACACAGAGACACTGAGTCTTCCACTACCATGTCTCCCTCATTGAGAGGTATGGTTTCGATGACTGCCCTATTAAACCTGTTGGGATTCATCCCCAGTTTCCCTTTGCTCATTTTTTCTCTATCCCTGATGTTTTCACTTTCCCTCCATTAGCCCTCTGCTTTCTCTGGTACACATACTCTGTTCATACCATAGGTATTATTTTTAATATTTCAGAACTCCACCAGCTCCTTTCTTATTCTACAAATTTTCATTCTGATTTCTATTCTGACATTTCTGTTTTCCTCTCCTGGTTTGATCCAATCTGCACATGGATCAACAACCTCCACAAATCCTATAAAGCCCTCAACCCTGCTATCCCAGACCGTCAAATAGGCTACCAGTTAAATAATATTTCTCCCGCCAATTCCTGTATGAATTTCGGAGTTGGCCATGTTATTTATTTCTTTCATAGGCCTATTACCTTTACTAAATCCTCCTCCGGTCTTAAATTTATCCCTTCTCCCTCCTACCACCATTATAGAAATAGAAACCTAGACTTCAACCTAGCTCTGGTTCCTTGGCAACGCCCTGCTGACCATCATGCTTTCCTCCGAGAAGCCCATCAATACAACCATTTTATGTTCACAATGGAGCTTTGGCCCCATGACTCTCCTTAATGGCCGTCTTATCCCATGGACTATCAAGAAATGATCCGTAAAGCTCTCAAGTCTTTTGATGATCTTCAATGCCTTCACCGTAACAAGGAACGTCGAGAAAGAGCCATAGCAACTTAAAAGGCTATTGACCAGATCAATTGCCCTACTCCGACGCCTTCCTCTCCTCTGACTATTGAAGAAGACGAGGATCTTCCGTTAACCCAGACAGCCGAACGCCTCATCATGCCTGACTGTGGTTGCGGATTCATTTGCATTCACTGGAAGCGTCTCAATGGCCCTGACCCAGATGACCCGTCCATGGATGACCCACGTATCGATGACCCGTATTTTTGGCACGAAAGGCAGACTTAGAGTGATTCAAAGGATTCAAATCACAACTGGCCTCTAGACCCATATGCTTTTCCTGAACCTGCCTTCAGAGATAGGAATTAGTGTTTTCCAGCTGGCACACTACTAGTTTACAACTGGCATGTTAGTGCTTGTAATAGTAAGATTCCGGATTAGTGGCCTATCACTTCCGAACTAGCGTTATTAGTCTTTGCCATAAGCTCTTACGTCATTAAGTTTGTTTGTTTCCTTCTTCCTCTGCCTATATAAGGAGGCCTTGTTTCTCTTGTAAGATATCCTGGAGTGAATACAGAACTCCTTCTTATATTCTCTCTCTATGTTCCCTATCTCTCACTAGAAATTCTGGCTAAAGGGTGAGGTAGAGGTTCTTAGTTTCTCAACTCTCTCTGATAATCTGAGTTGCCACCCCGGTGGATCCTCTCAGGTTCAGATCATCTTCAAGCTTATTCCAATTAAGCTTGAAGGTAAATGATGACTTAGGAGTTGCCACTCTGCGGCTCCTCTCTTCAAGTCGTCCTCTGCCTTCAATCATAATTGTTGTAATCTACCGGCTTTGATCCCCGGTGATATGTCCGGATAGTCCAGTAATTGTTTTTCAAAACATGTTTTTCAAAGGTTTTTTAAATGATCTTCAGAAAAGATTTATTTGTGTGGGAAAGTCATGGAGAATGCCTCCTGGAACTCTGGTGCTCGGGGCCTGATGCTTATGGAAAAGTTGGCTAGAGCTTATGAGTTCATTATGTGTTCTTGGACTATATCACAGTTAATCTTTCCTGTTGATTTCCAGAATCCTGCTTTTTCGCAGTTCTACTTATCCTTAGTATATTGGGCTGGAAACTGCCTCGTGCCACGGTAAAACGTACCACAGAGCAATTCTTCAGAAATATCTGTGGAGGGTCTGGCTGATTAACAATGCCACATACCAGGATTAAACCTATATTTTCAAATGATTTTTTAGAAGATTAGTTACCGGGCTACCTCAGAGGCGTAATACCAAATTTGGTCCTAAATTTTTAAGTGTGTTACGAATAAATCTAAATTTACTGGGGAGTACAGAGAGAGCACTAAGCACGTGATTTTTAAAGTGAGGCAGTGGCATTTTAATTAAGTCAACCAGGTCATTTCTTCCACGTTTAACCACCCGAAACTTCACCCTCTTCCCAAAAATGCCATGGACAAACTTGCTTAAGCTCCCAACATCCAAATTCTCTTAAATTAAACACAAATTAGCAAGGATTTGCGGTTAAAATCAAGTATTCTTGCATAAGGAGCTAGAGTTGAACTCAATTGTTGCAGGTAAGTAAACAAATTATTTTTCCCCTAATTTTTCTGGTTTTGTTTCACACCTGGAGTTGCTGGAAACTGTGTTCCATGTATGTTTGTTGAATAAACTAAATATGGGAAGTTGAGAAATAACTTAAATTATAAAGAAATGGTGTTTGGTTATGAGGCTATGGATTGATGTGTTATAGGTAGCTTTTCCTATATAGTTTTAATGTTTGTGGCTAGAAGAAGGAGCTGGAATTAATATTGCTTGTTTATTGCTAAGTATAAAAGACTAACAAGCAAGGAAAAGGACAATATTGGGTCTCAGTTTTATTAAGGGCCACTTATGTAGAGACCAATGTAAAAGTTAATTTAGTCATTTAAACCATATGAGGCTTTGTTAATTATTAGCCTAAATATGGGTGTTAAATGATCAATTAGGTCTTGAGCATAAGCTACTAAGAAGAGACCTAAGTTTGGCTTGAAACCGAGACAAAAAGAATCAAGTGCCTTGAGCTTGCAAACTAAGTTATCTAAGATAAGGGTTATTTAATTTGCATGCTTATGTGTTAAATAAATTTGACTATGATACTTGTATATCAAGTGGCCGAATTATTGATAAATTTAACAAGCATATGATTTGAGTATTGATGACTATTTGAAAAGCTTATATGGTTGGGTTTGGTAAGAAGCCAAACTATGAAGTGCATATGAAGTGTGTAAGTGCATATTTGTAAACTTGTATCTATAGGCAAAAAGGACCTTAATATGGTCTAATTTATGGTGAGTATGATGGGTTAGGAACCTACAATACCTAAGGTCACCATGATGGGCTAAGACCTGGGTAGACCAAAGAGAGGGAGGTGTCCTTAACCACTCACAAAATCTTACAATCCTAGCACTAACACATGCAGTAAATAAGCAAATAGGTCACTCCTGTACATAGAATAAGGGATTTTAGCAAATACTAAGAAGCTTTCAAAGCAATATTTGTATGGACAAGTTGGACTTGTCAATTGCAAGACAAATGGTTAAAGGAATTGTGGGAATTAGCTACTCCAATGATTATTGGTCAATAATATGAGTTCCTAGCACTATGATTTGAGCTCAAGTGCATGAGGCATATATATATAGATATCCTTATGGATATTATACAGGATCTTATATTGTTGTTTTTCTTGCAGGTTATAACCCTTACTGGAAACTTTTGGTTCTCACATCCCTTACATATTTTGTGTACAGATATTGGTGGACCTAGGGCTAATAACCAATAAAAGAACTGGTTGTTAGTATTTTGATACCAGATGTGCAAAAATTAATTAATATCATACATTGTTGTTAAGTTTCTTTCTTGCAGGTTCTTAATTATTGGAATACTAACTTACTGGCCTTTGTTACAGAGGCAAGGAACAGGGAATACCTTAACACTGTAGTGACCTTTTTTTTTTGCAGTGTAACTCAGGTGGGATTGAATTCCTAGATTCTCAATGTGTAGCAGATGTATAACACTTTTGTGTAAGATGTATATATGTGTGTGTGGAACTTATGCCTCCGGTAAATGCTATGGAACTAGTGGTTGTGTTCCCTAGTAGCTTGTTTGGATTCACAATGCATAATAGTATGTTTTATGTAAATGCATGTTTGAAGTGCTGGCTAGCTACATCGATTATATATTATTTTATGGTCATTGACCTACAGCCATAGTAAGGCATGGTATAAAACAGTATTGTATTAAGGATTTAATCAATTAGCATGCCCACTAAGGACAAATTTACATAGGCCTAACACTAAATGAGTGTAAGGTTCCTGGGGTCTTATATGACTAAGATGGGATTAAGGTTCAAGGCCTGTGACATTACATGGGCTTCTCATGCAATATTTCATGCAAGATGAAGCTAGAAACTTAAATGATTCACTTGCAGCACCATTTGGACACACAAGGAGCAATGATATATCATGGTGCATAATTTTGGAGATTGATAGTCTACATGCACCCTAGTCCACATGTACACCTAAAAAGCATGCACCCTAGTATACCATGGATCATAGAGACACCAATGGATCTAATACCATGGACTTGAAGGTTGAACCATGCTAGAGCCATTAGTGCACCCAAGGTACCCATTTGAGCCCCAACATGGAGTATCATAGCCTATTAGACCTTTTAGTTTGCATATATGGTTACTTAAGTGTTAGCTAGTGTAAAAATATATATTTTCACATTTTTTAATGTTTGGCCAAACTATGGCTGGTTTTTTAGTCTAATGAGTGTTTTAGACCTCATTTAAGTTGTTTTAGGTCTTCTGGCCCTTCTACGATTTCTCTTAGCTAATTTCCTATATATTTCAAACTATATGGCCTAGGGTTTGCCATAAGAAGGCCATTATTCAACATTGTAAATGTAGATTTTGAATTCAATAATATTGCTTGAGAGGTTCTTCTTTTTAGTTCTTTGTGAACTTAACCTAACATAGAAGAAAGCTAGGTTTCTTTATGTACTCTTTATCCTTCTTGTTTCTAGCCACATGTTGGTTAGGAGTAGGGGTCAAATCCAATCCTTTAGAGTGTGTTTTATAGAGCATGTAGCATCTTGGGTGAGTTTCTTGGTCATTTACCAATGGGGTTTGTCCCAATACTTCCCAACCATATTAATCTATAAAAAACAATTGTATTAGAATAGTGTCTCAATTATAATATTAATAAAACTAATAAAGATAAAAAAAATAAACATAAATATATGTAAATATAAAATTCGTTCAAAACCAAATTTTGCTGGTAAATATGCAACAACACAACATAGACACAACCACATCAAAATAGCCAAACACATAAACATGAAAGATCAACAACTCAAAAAAATCAGAGAGAAAGCAAACAAGTCTATTTGCAAACTTAAACAGTAAAAAAATCTAGCCAAATAAGCTAAAATATTTTTTTAAAAAAAACTAGATTTAAACATGTCACACTAGTGTTTAAAGGCTTGGCATCATTATTTGAGAAAAAGAAAACCAAAGGAGGAGAAAGAAGTAAATAGACATCTATTTCAACTGAGAGATGGATCATCATCAAGTTAGAATATCTTGAGCAAACTGTTAGCGTGAGTCATGAGCGATTATTAGGAATGTAATTAGTAGGATCATTTTGTGGTTAATACTTGCCTATTTTATTTATGGTAATATCCTAATTATACACTTATAATTCTGTTATATATACTTCCATTGTAAGATGAATAAATGCATTAGAAATTCATTCTAAACCTGGTTATCTTCAATGTGGTATCAAAGCGAAGATCTAAAGAGACTTTGTCTCTCCGTTCCATGTTTTTCCCTATACTTTTATACTCTTCTTAGTTTGCCAAGTGGTTTTAAACCCACTCCAATCGATAGGTACATCATATCTTAGACTGACCTCATTGCTCCAGTTTTATCCTCACACTCAACCATCCTCATCTTCTTCCAAATTGTTCTACCATTTTCAGCCTCATTAACTTTATCATCCAACCAAAATCAATGTCCATCAGCCGTTTGTATCAATTTCAAGCTGTGTAGTCTATTTCGTCAATCTTTTCACTGGTGTCTTTTCATTTTTGTTTACTCAATTCCATTACTACTCATTCCTTTTCTTCTCTATGTGATTAGCAATAGGAGAGACTCCAAAGAACATTATGATTCCAAATTTTGAGATTTCTATCAAGTAGGGTGGCTCTTTTGAAGGTACCAAACTAAGTGGTGATAATTTCAAAACATGGAAAATGGTTATGTCGGTTAATCTCCATGGGATACATAGGATAGGGCATGTGACTAGAACAATTAAGGCCCCCAGTAAAGAAGATGTAAAGGCCTATGCCAAGTGGAAAGATGATGATGGATTGGTTATGTCAATTTTGTTTTGAGCAATGACTAATGAGGCGTTACTGATGGTGGAGTAATGTGAAGTAGCTATGGCAATATGCAAGACACTAGAAGATCTCTACGTAGATGAGTCTGATTTATACATGTTCATGAGTTGATCTGGAAAGCTACAAAAATGAAACAAAATGGGCAACCAGTGTTTTTTACTAAACTGAAAAATGTATGGGCCAAAATTGTTAACACTCTGAGTGCTTCTAAACAGTGATCAGATTTAGTGAGCTCAAGTCCCAAACAATACATGTCCTATAGGATAAGCAAAACATGCTCACTATATTTATCCAAGTTGCCCTCTTGGACTTTATGCAAATATATGTATATTGGTCTAACCATCACACATATATTCACATAAAATTTCATCTAGAAGTAATGATAATAGTCAAATTCTTTATTCCTAGTAAATATGGAATTTGACTAAAACCCCCAAGTGCATGTACAATCATATGCACACTTGGTACTATTTAGTGCCCATTATTCATGTGCCCAAACTTTCATACCGTATCCAAATCAAATTCTACCCGTGTCCTTTTGTGCCCTAAAGGTTTTAAACCCTTTAATATACTTAAACATTGATAGAAAAATAGGTTTGAGACATCAAATCCATCTAAGATTGCCATTGTGGATTTTACACTTAATCAGGTAAAATTGACCACATAAACAATATCCAGCAAAATTAGCCAACTTTGACACGCCATAACTCTTGTTACAAGGTACCAAATCCAGTGATTCAAAAGTGAAATTCTTTATCTTGAATTATTCTAAGTGTGATCAAAATTTCATAGCCAAACTCATTAAGTACAAAAAGTTATGGCTATTGGAGTACATGGTATCAAATTTGAGCAACCAATGACCATAATGCCCATACAAAATTTCTTAAAATTCATACACTTCATTTCCAGGTACAAAACCAACATGGGCAGTTCCATACCTTTTAGACACATGGGGAAACCATTCCCCTAAATTTTTAATTCATTACATAAACATCAAATACCATACTCTTTAAAACAGTCCATAAGAACCAATCTGGACAGAATTACACACACTTCAAACTACACTCCATTGATCCATATATCATTCACACAATGTACATACAGCATACCCAACTCATTTACATGCATTTATGCACTACATACATGCCATAACTTCGGTAATACATGCACTAAGCTTCTTGAAGAACTTCAAAAGCACTAAGCACTCTAGAAACTTTAAGGGACCAACTACTGTATAAGGCAGAAAATACTATTACTAAAAATAGTTAATCTGCTCTAAAAATCATGAAACTTTCCAATTTAAAACTACATATATGAAAGTTAATATACATGAAATTTCACAAATAAATTCAAATGACAGCTATTAGTTTGAATGCTCTCTTTTAGGTGTCCCTAAAATGGACAGAAAATGGCTAAGTTTCTTGAATGAAACTTAGGAAGGGCTTATCAATAAAATCTTCAAACTCCAGCTATATACCTAAAATACAAAGATGCTAAAACATAAAAAATACAGTACAAATACACAAGCACAGTCATCCAAATGCACAAACAATACAGCAACAAACAAATGTAATGCTGGCAGCAATAAACACATTACGGTTAGTTCATAAACAATCAAATAAACATTATTTAATCACTATTATAGCCCTCATCAAGCTAATGCTTAGTCTTAGGAGGTTAATTGGTCTTATTTCATAATAACTTGGCTCTATAAATCCTAAATTTCACTTCCATAATAGAGCACCAAAGCCGTAGGGCTGAAATCCTAGGTGCAATTTCCCTCTTAACCTAAACTTGGTTCATCAAGCTCTTGGCTCTCTTCCAAGCTTAGTGTCTTAGCTTCATGGATGTTTGAGCATCAATATTGAACATTAAATAGCCATAAAACCTAGATAACCCTTACCCTGGGTTGTGAAAGCTGATTATAACAAGTGTTACACAATAAACCTAAAAACTAGGATTTTTCTTGTTCTTCGTGCACCCGATTACCTTCCTTTGTGATTTGTTGAGAGCTTGAACTATGGTGGCTATAGAAGCTTATGAAGGAGCTAAGGATGGAGGCTGTGGTTGGTTATGGCTGAAATATCCAAGGAAAGGCAAAAAAGTCTAGATATTTTCTTAGTTTGATTAGTTTAACCTTAACTTTCACTTAGGTCACTATAAATATGCCTTAAGTAAAGAATTTTTGGCTAATCTTTGGCCTACCTTTTTTATCTTAGAAGTTGGAAATAAAGGGTTGAGTTAATGCTAGAAATGGTCATTTTAACCCTTGTCAAAGATCATCTCATCCTTAAATTATTTTTGTGAACAATTGTAAACCTAGTTGTCCTAGGTTCTTGAATAATAGCCTTTGTTTACTTTATGCAATTTAGCCTAAAAAAAAATGCTTCCATACCATTCAAATCCCTTTAAAACCCCTCTTTTAAAGTTATATAATTGAGTACCCAAGTTTTGAAATCTTATAATAAAGTACATAAGTTACTTGTTAACCAAGCAATCCCTTAGGGTTTTCTTGAGGGTCAAGTAACCATTGTGTGGAAATTTTTAAGGAGGTGTAAATTACACACTTTACCCCTCACATTCCATTCACTATGGGGAAAATTATGCTATATAATGATTTATAACCATTATGCTTTTATACTGTAATTTTCCTATTTGTTGAGGTGGTAATAAAAATTGATCAAAAGTGCCTTTGTAAAATTAAGGATCGGGAGGCCATTGTACGATATAAACAATTAAACGAGTTCACACATTCTTAAGGGAACTTGCTGCCAAACATAATAATGCCAAAGAAGAATTGGTCAGAATGCTAGACCCTCTTAGCGTGACCACAACTTTCACATACATTTGCAAGGATGAGTACCAACAAGAAATTCTTAACCTGGGTCAAGTTGAAGTACCAAGCCTAGTTGTTCAAGCAAAGAAGCCAACATATTTCCTCCAGTAGCAGAATTCAACTGCTTATTAGCAGCAAGGACTTCCACCAGGCTTCCATGGTCACTCCTATCCTGGGTGTTCTTACTGTCATGATGTTGGGCATTTTAGAGAAATTTGTTGGAAGCTGAAGTCGTACCTCAAACCTGAAAAGCTAGGCTATCGTCCTAAGGCAAAAACAATAGTTATTCAATTAGTCCAAGATCCTGATGTCTGTGAAATTGCTGGCCAAGACCATCCCACAGTAGGAAGGACTACCCCTATAGTTTCTATTGTTGATTATGGTAACATTGATATGGCTTTAAAGGTTTCTAACTTTGTTGGTTATGATACTTGGATTATTGATTTTGGTGCATCTGATCATATGAGTTATGATAAGTCTTATTTTACTGAGTTATCTTCCCTACCAATGTCCTATATTATGAATGCTAATGGTGAGGCTTTTCCTGTGTTAGGGATAGGATCAATCTGTATTACTCCATATTTGGAACTTCATAATGTATTATATGTCCTTGAGTTGTCTCATCATTTGATCTTTATTCCACAGTTGAATACTGAGTCTAAGTGCTCTGTAACCCTTTATCCCATGTATGTGATTTTTCATGATCTTTTAACTAGGGAGATAGTTGGTTGAGGGTCTTTAAACGGTAGATTATTTCATCTAGATCAGACACATGTAGCAGAGAAACCAAGAGCACAGTCCCGCACCACTTTGGCTTCAAGTTCTGACAAGTTAAGTGAAATTTAGTTGTGGCATCGCCGATTGGGGCACCCATCTTTTATTCTCATGAAAAGATCTATGACTACCTTGTTTATTGGTATGGATGAGCCTATTTTACATTGTGAAACACATATTTTAGCTAACATCATCATGCTACTTATTCTTCTAGTGTTTCAAATGAAAGTAGCATTCATTTTGAGTTAATACACTCTGATGTTTGGGGTCCTTCTAAAAAGCCTACTATATTGGGGATGAGGTATTTTGTGTCATTCATTGATGAGTGTACAAGGTTATCATGGGTGGCTCTTCTTAAAACTAAGGATGAAGTTTTTCCTTCTTTTCAAGAGTGTCATACTCTTGTTGAAACATAATACAATAGCATCATTAAAGTTATACATTCTTACAATTGGGGGGAGTATGTTAACTGTAATGCCTTTAAGTTCCTCATGTGTTTAAGCCATAGGCCATGAGGATTTAGGGCTTAAGAATTTTGAATAACTTAGGATATAAGCTCTTTAAACTTGGAAAATAATGCTTTGAATGAAGATTAAGTGTATGTTGACTATTGGACACTCTCGGATTCAAACATAACTTGGCTGAGATGCAAATGATGATTTGTGAACTTGAGGGACTCAATTGGAAGCTTATTTGAATGTTTAATTAAGTGGATGATATGGAAGAATCTTTTGTATGAGGACCTAAATGTTTCATGCAAACTTTTGCGAGTTTATGTGCCACTTGGACACATCCAGCGTTCCACATGCTTTCACTCTCCATTGCCTCCTTCATCTAGCCATAAACCACTATTCTTGAAGTATTGTGAGCTTAAGGAAGCGTTCATGGTGTTCTTGAGACTTCCAAGCCCAACTGAAGCAAATTAAGGGTGAAGGCTTGTGGATCATGGCAGATTTGTGAGCCAATTGAGCTAGGAAGCTTAGTTCTTGCACCAACAAGCTAAAAAGAGAAAGATTCAAGCTTGTTAAGCTTCAACCATTAAAGGATTGCTAAGATAAGGTAAGGACTTATGCATTCACTAATCAATTCAGAGTTGGACTATGTGTATTAGTGAATTAAGTATGCTTGGGTGATGGTAATTTCAGCCAAAGTACCCTAAGTAACTATGAGGGCTAGGGTTGCTATGCAACTATGTTCTTTGTGTTAATTAGCTATGTTGGCAAACATTAGGGCTACGAATTGAGTAGGCTAACTCAATTCCCAAGCTAGGGAGCTCTCGGATATGATTGGTATTCATCAATGAGGTTAACCAAAACTATGTTTATGTGGAATCATGCTTGCTATGCCTTTCAGATAATGTTTAAATGGTGTGTGTGTGTAATCATGTGCTTCTAAGCTTGTTTGTGCATGTTAACCCTCTTTATATTGGTTAGTTGTTATATATATACTTGTGTTGTGTTGTTTTCGTGTCTTTGTTTGTAGGTGCTTTGAGGCTTTTCTCGGTTAAGCATAAGCTTAACCTATGTTTATGCCTTGGAGGTTATGTTAAGTCCTTATTGAGTTTTATACTCATTGCCCTACCTTTTATAAATGTAGGAAAGGGTTTACTTGAGAAGCAATCAAGTTAAGAGTATTGGATACTCTTTTGGTTTGTGAAGGTATTATGTTTGTGTATGGTATTGCTCAATGTTCTAAGTGTTATAAATTGTTTGTGTATCAAGTTACTATGTGTGAACCTTATTCTTGCAGGCATTGCATGTTTAGAGTTTATGGGAACAAGGTCTAGTAAGGTGGGAATGTGTTCTATGGCATATATGTTATGGCTTGCCTTGTTGATCATGTGTTTGGTGGTAGGACTTGTTTTAAAGTCCTTAGTTATGTTTCAAGTGGTTATGATCATTCTCGGTTATGCTTAAATGTAAAGGCATGTAAGTGTGCACTTTAGGATGGTAGTGTGTTTTGGTGTTCTTGGTAAACTTACCAAGTTCTATGTATATGTTTTTTATGATGAGCACCTATAGTGCCTAGGTTATGTTGGTGATGTACTTATATGTATCTCTCGGATGATGCTTGTATGGATAGCCTATGGTAGGCTCATTATGACCTATGAGTAGGTAAGGTGAACATGTGAAGGATGGATGCTTATGCATGTTTGTGGCTAAATTAATGTAGTGGTGATATTGCTCCATGAGTATGGACTATGTTCATGTGTTCTTGTAACTATGTTCATTAGTGGATACATGTATGTTCTCGGACATGTGTGTGCATGAAATAAAGTACTTATGAGGAGAACTTCATCTAGTATAGAAATGCATGTTCACATTGTGCCAAGATGCTATACAATGTAGTTAAGTGCATGTGGACATGTAATTTCAGTTTCGGGTGCACTAGTATGTGCATATGTGTTTTTGGAGAATATGTGTGCATAGGGTGGTTCAAGGTAGGCTTACTGAGACACATGTGAATGTGCAAGATATGTGCATATAAAACAACATTTTCAAAACTTGGATTGGTGTTTTGGTTTCCATGCATATACTTGATCATAAGTTAGTATTTGTGATGAAATGAACTTAAGAACCCACATAGGTACTTAGGTTGTTTTAGAGAGCATGAACCTTTAAGAGTTAACAAGCTAGGTGCTAGTAAGTATCCTGAATACATGCCCATATGTCCTGGCAATGTCCAGGCACATCCCAGTGCCTCTCCTCTATGTCCTAGCTACACCTAAAGGGCTTAAGCTCATATGATTAATATGCATTATATACTTAAGCAACAAGTTACTAGTTTAAACTCGAGAAACACAATTGAAAGTCAATACCTTTTGTTTGAGGTTCTAAACCTCCCAAATGGGCTAGAGGCTATGTTGGGCATGACATTAACTATGTTTTTCAAGATTTTTTCCAAACACATGGGGTTGTTCACCAAACCACATGCCCACAAACACCAGAACAAAATGGAGTGTCTAAAAGAAAACACTGCCACTTACTAGACATGGCTCATGCTATTCTCTTTAGTGCTCATACGCCCAAGTATCTTTGGGGTGATACTATACAAGCTTCATCTTATCTTATCAATTGTCTCCCCATCTGGTGTTCTTCAGGGAAAAATTCCATTTAAGGTTCTAGCATCTCGTGTCTCTTTGCCTTCATTTCATAACCTTCCTACTTGTGTTTTTGCTTGTGTTGTTTTGTCCATGTTCCTAAAAATCAAAGGTCTAAATTGGATGCTCGGGCAATTAAGTGTGTATTCATTGGCTATGGAGGACATAAAAAAAAGGTACAAGTACTACCATCCACCTACCAAGAAATACTATGTCACTATGAATGTTACCTTTTTTGAAGACATGAGCTATTTTTCCTCTCATGATACTGCACTTCAAGGGGAGAATTCATATTTTGAAGAGTTGTACCATGGTGAGAAGAGGAAAAAGGTGGAGAAATAACATGGGAAAATCCAGTAACACGGCCAGATCCAGTTGGGATTTACACTCTTCACTTCCTTGAAGCTTTAAGCATTAAGGCATTTGAATTCTCAATTACTAGAAATGAAGCTAAAGACACATTTATCCCCTCAGTTGTTGCTCCTACCCCTGACTCACAACTTCTTGGTACTAAAGATCACCAATCCGAAGTATGTCCAGCCGCTGGTACTAATGGTAATAAATCTAATGTCAAGAAATATGTGTTACCAAGTAGGTCTACTCGAGGCCAACCAGCCAAAAAATATGAACCCATTGTTCATGCAAAAACAAAGTATCCAATAGCCAATTACGTGTCCACTAGAAGACTATCTAAGTTGTATGAATCTTTTGTGAATCAAATATCTACTATATTATAACCTGACAAAGTGCAAGATGCATTAAGGGCTCCAAAATGGAGGAAAGAAATGGAGGAAGAGATGAAGGCCTTACAAAAGAATAATACTTGTCAACTTGTGCCTCTACCATAAGGCAAGAAAGTTGTTGCTTTTCATTGGGTATTTACTATGAAACATAATGCAGATGGCTCAATGAATCGCTATAAAGCATGCCTAGTAGCAAAGGAGTTTACTCAAACTTATGACATAGATTATGATGAGACATTTGCACTTTTGGCCAAGATAAACACTATTCGGATTCTACTTTCATTTGCTACTATTTTGGATTGGCAACTGTGACAATTCGATGTCAAGAATGCATTTCTTCATGGGGAACTAACTAAGGAAGTTTAAATGGATCCCCCATCTGGGTATGTAGTAGTTTCTCTTGGTGCTTTTGTGTGCAGATTGAGAAAATCTTTGTACAGACTCAAACAATCACCTCAAGCTTGGTTTGGGAAGTTTTCATAGTTCATGAAGAAGATCATTTATAAATAGAGTAACTCAAATCATACCTTGTTTTTTAAGCATCAATAAGAGAAGGTAACAGCTTTGGTCATTTATGTTGGTGATATGGAAATTACTGGCAATGAGACTATTAAAATGGATAAACTGTAGAGACAATTAGCCTCTAAATTTGAGATAAAGGACTTGGGTGAATTTAAGTACTTCTTAGGGATTGAGGTAACTAGAGGAAGAGAAGGCATCCACTTATGCCTGAGAAAGTATATCCTTGATTTACTGATGGAGACTAGTATGTTGGGTTGCCAACTGTTGACACTCCTATTGAACAAAACCATTGCTTAGCGGAGTATCCAAATCATGTACCGACTAATTGAGCTTGCTATCAAAGGTTAGTTGGACACTTGATTTATTTGGCCCATACTAGACCGGATATTGCATATGCAGTGAATGTAGTAAGTCAATTCATGCATAACCCGAATGAGAGCCACATGAATGCTGTTGTAAGAATTTTGAGATACTTGAAATCGGCTCTTGGAAAATGAGTAATGTTTTTTAAACATAACAACATCCTTTAAGTTTGTGGCTTCACAAATGCAGATTTGGCTGGGAATATTACAGATAGGAGATCAACATCAGGATATTTTACCTTTGTGGGAGGTAACTTGGTTACATGGTCGAGCCAAAAACACAAAGTTGTAGCACGATCCAGTGCTAAGGTTGAGTATAGAGGCATGGCTCATTTAGTATGTGAATTATTGTGGCTAAGAAATGTATTACATTAGTTAGGTTTCAAATTCAAAAGTACTATGTAATTGTATTGTGACAATAAGGCAACCATTGATATATCATATAATCTAATACAACACAGCCACACCAAGGATGTGGAGGTTGATTGTCATTTTATAAAAGAAAAGCTAGATGCCAAAATTATTAGCTTTCCTTATGTTCCCACTGAAGAGTAGCTTGCAAATATACTTACAAAGGGAGTGTCCAAGAAGGTTTTTTATGACTCATTAAGCAAGTTGGGCATGGTTGATGTGTCTGCACTTACTTGATGGGGAGTGTTAGTGTGAATCATGAGTGATTATTTGGAATGTAATTAGTAGGATTATTTTGTCGTTAATACTTGCCTATTCTATTTATGATAGTGTCCCAATTGTACACTTGTAATTTAGTTATATATACCCCTACTGTGAGATGAATAAAATACAACAGAAATTCATTTTAAACCTGGTTATCTCCAACTCAAACTGGTGTTCTAAAACAGAGTTATCTGCCGAGCAAAGATTGTGGTTTCTTTCTTTAGAAATTCTATTTTTTAAAAACTATAAAACACGATCCCTAGGCCCCATAAACATATAATTCTAAAAAACAATTAATGATGAATTAAACTTCAAAGTTCAAAACACAAGTCGATGGCTTCGAACCAAACTACATAATGGCAGTGTTTTGCTTTAAACCGCAGGCACATGAACCAAAACGAATATGTTCCTATTATTTTAGTTATGAGTCCTATTTCATTTTATATGTTATGTGTTATCATATTGTAACTGATAAAAAAAACAAATATACAGGGAAACAACTGTTTTACATTTAGATTAATTTTCAAAATAGAATTGACAAATTGTTATATCTCCAAAATCTAAGAGGGTAAACCGTAAATAGCTCATATGTGGTAAGAAATATTAACATATGTTATAAATAAAATATAAAAAGACTAAGTAGGCCTTGAGTTCGAACATTATGAATGAAGTAGATTCTGAGAAAACTTTCCTCCTAATTAGGGTTTGACACGACTTGACTGGAATGTGATTTTTCATAGGGGATCTTAGACCAAAAATTAAAAATTAAAAAAAAGCTTGTGTCATTTGCAAAAAGAATTGAATAGAAACTATAAAAAAAATGATGCATCTAATAAAAGGAGATTAAACGAAAAACACACATTGAAGTGTAAAACCGAACTGAACCATTTATCTCTGCAGGCAAGTTGTACCTCATTCACTAGCCAAACAGAACCCAATACCCATATGAGTAGCAACAGAGACCGGGGTGAAACATAAACAAACAACTCAAATTTGATGACCTAAACTTAATTAAAAGTTTTTTTTATAACTCGTTAATATACTTTTTATTTTTCAGTTCAAGCTTAAACTTTTCAGACTTAATAATCATTTAAAGATAAGCTTGGTTCACCGTTACTCGACTTTATTTAGTTTGGTTTTAGGTTTACACGACATTTTTTTTTTCATTGATTTAACCAAACAATTCCAATACGGCTTGAGTTTAAGCTCCCTTATATCATTTTCAATTCAAGTATAAGCTAATTATTAGAATTGACACTCATTTCAAGCCAAAACATGATTTTCCTCCTCAGCTTATTTATAATTTCAACCTCAACAAGAGGTCTCCTTTCTAAACTCAACCATCTAAACCCAACCTCACCCTTACACACAAAGTTTTGGGGAGGATATTTGTAATGTGTTTAACAAATCCTATGCCCCAAGTTAGTATATTTATATTTAAAATATGATTTTTACCTAAAATTAAATGAATTTCAGATAAATTGTTATATATTACTTTTATTTTATGGCTTTTTAGTTATTAGCTAGTATATGTACATAATTTTTCTAAAACATACATAAAAATACAAAAATAATAAAGCTAGAAAAAAACAATACACACTACGACAAAATGGCATATAGGTGACTTACTTTTACTGACGTTTTCAAAATAATGTCATAAAAAACATATTATTATTGACATGTTTAAAAAAATGCGAGTAAAAAACTATTTAAGTCCGATGAATTTTAAAAAAATGCAGTTAAAATGCCCTCTTATGCCCGACATATTTAAAAAATTACAGTAAAATACCTATCTAAACCCAACAAGGTCTTAAAAACATAGTTAAAAGTCCACCTAAGCCCGATTAATCTCTAAAATACAGCTAAATGGTTCAGCCCATTAATAAAGGCCTAATCCAAAAAATAAGAAAAAGGGTTATGGGGGGGGGGGGGGGGTGCAGCTGGGGACACGTGCCGCTGGTGTTTGATTTTTCCCCCGCTGCAGCCGATTGGTGGCCTTCTCAGCTGAAACCTTCCTCCGCCGATGCTTCGTCCACTCCTTCCACCAACGCGTCGTCTGCTCCTCCTGCCACCGCTTCGTCTGCTCCTTCCACCACCACCACCGCTACCTCCAATTGTTCTACTGACCGGTTATGCTACCTCCAGTTGTTCCGCAGAGCCGTTCACTCATCCTTCATAGGTTTGTCCAAACCTTTCCATTCTTCATGGTTTATTGATTTTGATGATTTGTTCATCTAATTTTGTGATTGTTTCAAAACTCTCATCCGTCTGATTTTCATATGTTTGTTCCAAAACTTTCATTCGCATTGTTTGCATTGGTTTGCTCCATTAATTGCATCAAGTAATCCAACCTTTCTCTATCTCCTTCTCTCGATTCATTAAGGATAGAAACGTGTAAGATTGTTGGATTTCAATGCTGTTTTGCATGAGGTTTCGATTCGATTTAGGTTATTCTGAAATGAATACGTGTTTTTAAAGGTTTTGGGCTTCTCTTTCTTATATTTTCATTTGGTTGTTTTATTGTTTGATCCTTCTTGTTCATCTTGAATGGTTTCTCTTGCTTCATTGATGAAAAATGGTGGATAATTCCTTTCTGCATTTTGGTTAATGTTTTTGTGGAACCTTTGTACTTGTATGTTATACAAATGTTTTGTATTCTGTTCACACCCATTTTGCATTATGGTTTTGTTGGGTAATTTATATCTTGGGGTCCGATGTGCTTATATTTTTCTTTGCATCAGAATTTGTATGTTACATTGGTCCACAGTTAAACTTGTCTCCTATTGTTCTTGCAACAACTTAGCCTACTGCCTCAAGGCAATCCCTTGCAACAGTTTCAGATGAAATATGTAACATACAAGTACATTTATGTCTTAAAAAACATAGCAAATATTTCAGATGAAATATTCAGGAGACCTAAAGACAACTCAAGAGAAAGACAGAACCACATATATCAAGTTTGGAACTTGTTATAAATGACTTAACAAGTGAGCTTACCACTTAAGCTCCTTGTCAATAAATGACTTATGTGCTTGTAGTTCGGAAAGATTGTGTTTTCAAGAATTAGGTATCAATATGAAAAATCTATCAATTAGACTGACTTATATTTAAACCTTTTTTATCTAATAATTTGAATCACAAATTGTTCTATTTGAAACAAGATTAAAGCAATTGCATAAACAATAGCCAGTCCTATGGTGTGTCTATATATGAACTACAAATCCTTGGTTTCTGTTTGTATGCAGATCTGCCCTTTCTTTGTTCTTTTTTTTTTTAAGGGGGGTTAAAATCAAGATACGATATTCATAACCTATAATCTTCATGTGTAGGAATTGTAGTTTGTGTAAATGAATAAATAAAGAAATTTTGGAGTCTTTTCTATTTTCTCATAAATTACTGAGAAAATTAGAAAGAAGGTTCGCCAAATTTCAAGAATTAACAAATTATCTCCATTTTCATTATGAAATGCAAGATGACATTTGAAGATAGAAGATGCGGAAAAAAGATGAAAGAAAGAAAGTTCTCTAGATCTGAACAGCAGCTTCTTTTCTTTTCCCTTGTGTATTTTTGGATTTGTTTTCCTTGTTTTATTACATTATGATAATTAGTTTTTGAAAAAATAATTCAACTTGTTCTTACATAGATGCTGGTTTGGTTACAGATTCTGTTCTGGGATGCATAATTGGTATTTGTTTGCTTACCGTTTGTCTTGGTGAGTTGCCTTTCTCCTTGTCAATAAATGACTTATGTCCTTGTAGTTCGGAGATATTGTGTTTTCAAGACTATGGTATCAATATGAAAAATCTATCAATTAGACTGAGTTATATTCAAAGCTTTCTAATCTGATAGTTTTGTGTGTCTTCATGAATAAATACTAATTAAGTGTATAAATTAGTCAACTATGTTTTAAGAGATATTAATTAATTTATATATTTCATCTAAAACTGTTGCAAGGAATTCCAGATTTTCAGTATTCTAAGAAGTCCGCTATGTTTTAAGAGATATTAATTAAAAATCCCAGTTGCTAAATGTCTTGTATGTCACACTCTATTTTGGGTTATTGGTTCGGCTTGTGGCTCCGTTGTGTGCATAGATCATTATGTTTCTTTATGTCTGTCCCTCCCTGATTGTTGTTCTGTCTTTTGATCTCTTTGCTCTCAGTTTCTACGTTTTGACTGAGTCTTCTCCCCCAGGTAGGCATCTCTCTTTAAAGTCTGTGAGCATTGGAAGGTCTTGGTCTGAAAGAATCTTGGGTTCAGGTTTAGAGTCAGCTTCTTTGTGGTCCTTGAAGTCAAGCACTACAAAAGGAGAAAGAGTAGGGAGGTGATCATTTTTACAGTAGTCTTGGACTTGGTCTTGGTCTTGGTGGTGCTTGTAGAGGCTTACATGCGGGGGATTGAAGTGAAAGGTAACTAATTTGAGCTTCTTTAGAATTCTGCCCCACTCTTTTCATTTTTCTAGTAGTGTTGTTCTTGCACATAGGCATAGAACTTGATTTGTTTTCTTGGAGATGATTTTCTCTTTATAGCTTGCTAGGTCTGAGTTTTGACACTGGATTGTTTGCATTAGAGTAGAGAATTCAACTTCTTTGGTCTTACCAAAGTTCTGTTACATCTATATGATTGATTTTGAAATGTTCACTCCATGATTGATTTTTATATATCATGATATGTCAGTTTTCGACTTTAAACTAAATCACACTCCCCATTCTCTCTCTATTTTTATGCCCAAGTGCCAGTAGAGTTCAATTTGAACTGCCTCCAATCCGTTATATTTGGTCTAGCTAATGATTTGTATTCAATTTTGTGTGCAAGGAGTTCACCCGCTTGCTGCTGCTTAGTTCCTTGACAAGATGGCCTTGATTGTTGAACTGGATTTGCTAAAATCTTGAATAAGACCCAAGGCCTGAGGTAAATAATGCTTGGAAATCTTGAATTAGTTCACATTTTTTTTGTTTGTTGCTCTAAATTTTGTTGTTGTGTTTTTTCTTAAAAAAAACTATTTCCTTCCCTGTTTTGGTCTCCTTGGAAATCAACTCCGCACCCTTTCTGAAGTGAATCATCAGGTGAGTCCTCTTCCTGAGCTCATTGCTGAACCTACAAATGCTCGATCCATGTCATTCGTTGGCACTCATGAATACCTAACGCCTAAAATCATAAAAGGTGAAGGTCATGGCAGTGCAGTAGATTGGTGGACATTTGGGATTTTCCTGTACGAGCTTCTATTCGGTAAAACTCCCTTGAAGAGAAGAGAGAATTGGGCCACTCTGTTCAACGTGGTAGGCCAACCTTTGAAATTTCCAGATTATCCCACTATGAGCTTTGCTGCTAGAGACCTGATTAAAGGTTTGCTTGTGAAAGAGCCGCAGCACCGGCTTGCCTACAGGTGGGGTGCCACTGAAATCAAACAGCATCCATTTTGGGCACTCATTCACTGCACAAGCCCACCGAAGGTGCCAAAACCAGTCATGGGGGACTTACATGCCATAAGTAATGTGAAGGCTTCAAATAATTATCTAAAGATCAATTTCGTTTGATCCTCTTAGCCTAACTGGCAATGCCCTGGCAGTACATACCTATGACTGTAATTTATTAACAAAAAAATTTTGTTGATATTTTTTTAACAACATCAATCATTATTTGTTTTGATCTATTTGTCTGATTCTTCTCAAAAAAATTTTGTTGATTTTAGGCATTGATGTGGTACTTATAGAGCTTTTGAAGATGGATGTGTATTTATGAAGCTTCAACTTTTAGTTTAACTTTTACTTCTTTGTAGACATATGGATTTAAGTTCTAAGGGCATGACTACAACAATGAAAAAGAATCATATTTTCATATCTAGTGTTTCTACATGTATGAATTTGTTGCAATATTTATTAATTAAAATTTTTCATTATTCAATATGAATTTTTTTGCAATTTTTATTGATGATAATAATATGGTATTTTGACTTTGTACTAAGAAATAAGTGAACAATGATATAGCAAGAGGGAAAATTAATATTTCAACCACCCTTTAATAGCAGTGTTTTCTAATGAAAATGTTGAGAAAAATTGCCGATGTTTCAATGGAAATGCCATTGAATGTGGTACATTAGTGACGTTTTGAAGATAAAAAAGCGACTAAATATAATAACTTTACCGGCGTTTCTTGTAAAAAATGTCACTAATAGTTGTACTTTACCTGCATTTGTAAAACGTAGGGAAATACCTGAAACCTTTACCAATGTGTTCCTACGTAGCATTTTTTTGTGGCTTTCCTAAATTGTCGGTAAAGGTCTTCCTGCATTTTTGAAACTCCAATAAAGGTGGAAAAAAAAATGTCGCTAATGATCCTTTTTGTTGTAGTGACATAGGTCTTAAATAGGTTGATTGGCAATATCTACTTACCAACAGGACCAGTATTACTCAAACCCACTTACATATAAATAGGGTTTTGGTCTAGTTAAACCCGCTTCAAACCCTCCCTTGTAGATAATCTCTATGCTTATACCTTTTTACTAGTTTACACTACTGTGAATAGACCTAGGGAGTATTTGGTTAAAAAATTATGAGAAAACTATATTATTTAGAAAGTAAAAATCCAAAGAATCATATGTTTGGTTCAATTTATAGAATAACTATTCATCATTGTCACTCTTCAACCCAATTTTGTAGGATTTATTTTCCTAGCAGTGTAAAATCCAAAAAGTATTTATGTTTAAAAAATACACAAAAAAACCCCCTAAAATTTTAAATATTCACAGTTTGGTCCTAGCCTTTCACAAATTTACAAAGTAACCCATAAAAATATATTTTTGCCCTTAAATTCTTTCACAATTACAAAATAATCCCTAAATATTACACATTTAGTCCCTCATATTTTTTTTTGAAATTAAAAAATAAATCACTAAAGTTTAAAAAGTTATATTTTAGTCAGTGTGCTGATAGTTTAAAGAAAGACAGAAAATATATCAACTAACATAGAAAAATTGAAATCTTCATTTTTGGTGGAATGTGAACCAAATATTAGAAGGTTAGAATTATATTTTTATGGACTCTCATTTTAATGAGTGTTACTTGTCTACAAATTTATTACTTCTTCCGTCTCAAGTTCCTTTTAATATTCACTTTTCAGTAATTAATTTATAATTTTTTGTTTTTAATATTTTAGTATATAAATCTAAAACATTTATATATAAATGATAAATAAATACTTATAGTTTCTAGATATATATTTTTATAAATTTTTTAATAAATAATAATATAAATAAATTAAAATCAAACTATTCAAAAAAATTAAATATTTTTTTTTTTAAAAAATATGGGACTCTAAGAGCCAACCGATCCATGGATCCAAGCTCTAACCAGAGCCCAGGTGGGCCCAAACGGGGTTTGAGGGTTGGTCAGTCGGCTCACATAACCCAAAATGGAACCCGACCCGTCATGTCTTGTTCACTTCTCTGGTTCCCGGTTCCCACCTCCCGCAGGCCAGAGTGAGCCATCGTCCCCTTATATATTGCTCAGCTCTCAAACCCTCCCTCCAACAAACCAAACCAAACTATATTTTACTCTTCTCGATCCCGCCCGCTGATTCAGAAGAAAGCCGGAGACGAGCTGTTGGCTCGGTCGCCTGCGGACAACTTTTCGGCGGCGTCTAAAGTGTTCTTGTGGCCGACCGGAACATCAGAAATCCTGTAGGTGCCGGCTGGATTCCATCACTTCTCATTCGCTTTCTACCCTTCCGTTAAATTTCGTTTCTTCGTCATAAATTTTTTCGATTTCCGCGATTTGAGCTTGGTTTCGCCTGTTTTGGTGTTTTGGTTCTCGAACCTGCGGTGCTTCATTTTCTCCGGTGGGAAACGGCCCGTCGGCTGTGGACCTCCATATCTGGAAACTGTGCTCCAGCTGGTCTGAAGAATATGGAAGAAGAGACCAAGTCTTCTGTTGCGAGATCCCAGGATTTTCCCGCCAAAAGCAGCGACAGCGAAGCCATTGAAGCTAGATTTTCTGACTTGTGCAAGGTCCTCATTTTTTTCCCCCTCTTTTTGCTTCTTCTTTTCTTTTTCCTTCTCCTTTACCTCCTCAATTTTGGTTCTTGGTTTAAGAGGTTGGATCTGCAGTGTTCCGTTTGAACATGTTAGGGTTTTGAACTGACGAAGGTTTTCAATCGCAGAATGTGTTATCTTTAGAGGAGAGAGACTTCGCGGAAGCTATAAAGCTATTAATAGAAACTAAGCATCTTTTGTCAGCCAATGTCTCTGCAATTGGAAATGGAACGGTAGTTTTCATCGTAACATTCTGCAGGCATTAATTTTTGTACAATATTTTAATGCTGGAGCTACGAAGGAAATATAACACTTAATCATAACCCTTCATCAGTTGGAAGAAGCAGAACAGTACTGGTTTGCTTTTGTTCTGTACTCAGTCAAGCGATTAAGTGAGAAGAGTGGGGACTGTGCACCGGAGGGTAATGTTAGTCGATTTACATTATGCCAGATTCTCAGAGCTGCAAGGCTAAAGTAAGATGCTCTTAATTTTGTAAATCCGGGTTCTTTTTATTCTTTGGTGCTGTTTTAAGATTGTAGCCAGCATGTTCTTGCTACAGTATTGTGGATTTCTTTAAAGAGCTGCCTCATTTTGTGGTAAAGCTTGGCCCTGTTCTGAGTAAGATGTATGGAGAAGATTGGGAGAACCGACTTGAGGTAGTAAAGTCGTGGCTTTGATTCTTTGATTTCATTTTGTTGTACTTGTGGTTTGTGCAGTCATGTAGCCCTTTCTTTACCTTTTGTTTCTAATTGTATTTTCATCAACCAGGCGAAAGAGTTGCAGGCCAATTTTGTTCACCTGAGCCTTCTCAGCAAGTAGGTCTCCCTGTATAATCTCCCATACAATCTTATGTTCCAAGTAGTTGCATTTTTCACGTATAAACATGTGACTGGGTTTTATTTTTTTCGTAACACTGATGTAATCTCCTTATACATGCATATTTTAAGTGATGCCTGCTCAAGTTGCAGGGTTCAAGTTGCAGGGTCAGGGATGACAGAAAGTCTGTTCATGTATCTTAGATGCTTTTCAATGGCTTAAGGCATTCATGATTGTGGTCCTTTGCAATGCCTAATCAGATTCTTGCATGGGTCATAGTAAACAATGTTTTTCATTTTGACATGTTTACAATGATGTACTTAATGATTTTTAAATTTCAGGGAGAGAGGCTGTAATTATTTCAAAAGATGAAAAAGGATGAGTGTTTCTTCTAATTGTATCTTTTTTGGATTGTTCCTATGATTTGATGCCATATAGCACCAATTGATGCTTCTTCTGAGATAGGGAGTCTGATAATGTTCTATATCCTGTCAAATCATATGATGTAAACTCAGGTGTTCAGATGTCTGAATGTATATTAAATGTTTGTTTTCCAACAAGATGTGATGTTGCTTATTTTTATTATTTCCTTCTTTATCATTTCTCAAGTTTCTTTTGTTGAGCATTAAACTATGCTCTTTGTTGGTAATAGGTCCTACAAACGTGCATTTGGAGAGCTTTTCTCAAAAATTGACAAGAAGTTTGACAATCATTCAGTTGTTCCTACATCCAGTGACTATGTGGCAGAATACCACCGATTTGGTTGGCTACTTTTTTTGGCTCTCCGTGTACATGTGTTCAGCCGTTTCAAAGACCTAGTGACTTGCACAAATGGCTTTGTTTCAATACTGGTTAGTTGTTATTACTGTTGTACTGTTCTGTTATTTCCATGTTATCATATCTATTGTTGCATGAATTGTCAAGCTTCTTTGAATCGTTTCCAAATTCAGTGTTGTAGTGCATTACGAACTGAAAATAGGCAACAATTCCAACCATCCTCTCGGTCTATTTAACAAGAGAATTCAACTGAAACCATTTTTTCCTTTAGTTCAGAAGGGCCTCCGGTAGAATAGAAATGTTATTATTCTTAACAGGAACCTTTTGTCAAAATGGATAACAACATTCGCATTTAACTGTAACAGGCTATCTTGATCATCCATGTGCCCATTCGCTTCAGAAGCTTTAACATCTGCAATGATTCACGCTTTGGTAAGGTTTTCTGATTTTTGCCTATTACTTTTTTCCAATGTCTCTATCTCTCAATACGCGCACACATGTGTGTGTTTGCATGTGTGTATTCCCTTTCCCTTATGGAAAATGGCAAGATTACTTCTTGTTTGTGGCTTAGTTTTTTTTTTCCTTGTGCTTCAGTCAAGAAAAGTGAAAAAGGTGTAGACTTGCTTGCGTCACTTTGCAATATGTATGATGCCTCAGAGGATGACCTGAGGAAAACAATGGATAAAGCAAATGACTTAATTGCAGATATATTAAAGAAAAAACCGCATTTGGCGTCTGACTGTAAAGCTGAAATGCTTGAAAATATTGATGCAGGTTAGTTTGGTTGAGAAAATTATCTAGTTCATTCACTTTTATTTGTTTAGTTGTTGAGTAATCAAGCCATTCAAACGCAGATGGCTTAACTTACTTTGAGGACTTATTGGAAGAATCATCACTTGCATCCAGTTTGAGCATTTTAGAAAAGGACTATGATGATGCTATTCATAATAAAGGTGAACTGGATGAGAGGGTGTTCATTAATGAAGAAGAGAGCTTACTTGGTTCTGGAAGCTCATCTGGCGGTTCCATTAATATTAATGGTGTAAAGGTGTGTTTTGTAAACATAATGCAACTTTATGGCTTTGCATGTATGTGGAAGTGTCAAAGTTCATTTATTGATGCATGTGCTCTGATGAGTTTGATTGATGTAACATACTTTCCCTGTTTTGTTTAGAGAAAATTTGATTCGATAGCTTCACCTGCAAAAACAATTTCAAGCCCACTGTCACCTCATCGATCACCATCTACATCTCATGCAAATGGAATTCCTGGGGCAGCTAATCTCAAAATGGCAGCTACACCTGTAAGTACTGCAATGACTACTGCAAAGTGGCTTCGAACTGCCATTGCTCCACTTCCACCCAAACCTTCATCCGAGTTGCAGCGTTTCCTTACATCATGTGATCGAGATGTCACCAATGATGTGGTACGTAGGGCTGATATCATATTGGAGGCAATATTTCCAAATAGTCCCTTAGGTGAGCGTTGCATTACTGGAAATCTGCAAAGTGCAAACCTGATGGACAATATATGGACAGAACAGAGGAGATTGGAAGCACTTAAGCTATATTATAGAGTTCTGGAAGCAATGTGTGCAGCAGAGTCCCAAATATTACATGCCAATAATTTGACATCTTTATTAAGCAATGAGAGGTTCCATAGATGCATGCTTGCTTGTTCTGCTGAACTAGTGCTTGCAACTCATAAGACTGCCACCATGTTATTTCCTGCGGTTCTTGAGAGAACTGGGATCACAGCTTTTGATCTTAGTAAGGTAATAGAAAGCTTCATCAGGCATGAGGAGTCTCTACCAAGAGAATTAAGGCGACATCTAAATTCTCTAGAAGAGAGATTACTGGAGAGTTTGGTCTGGGAGAAGGGCTCGTCCTTGTACAATTCTTTGGTTGTTGCAAGACCAGCTTTAGGTGTTGAAATAGATCGTCTTGGGCTGTTAGCTGAACCAATGCCATCTTTGGATGCAATTGCCATGCAAATTAACTTTTCTGGAGGCTTGCCTTGCATGTCACCCCTGCAGAAACATGAAACGTCACCTGGTACTTAGCTACTATATCTGGCCTTGGCACGTTTGCTCTTGCCATGAATTTGTGTTTTTGGGCATTGACCTCTGTATTACTAACTTGTTATACCTGGTTGTTTATTGGAGCTTGGGCACATTGGATAGATTTGATTTTATTTGACAAAAAGTCAAACCAAATTGTGGTTTTCAGGCCAAAATGGGGATTTGAGATCCCCAAAGAGACTGTGCACAGACTATCGGAGTGTCTTGGTGGAGAGGAATTCATTTACGTCACCTGTCAAGGATCGTTTACTAAGTAACCTCAAGTCAAAGGCTCCTCTGCAATCTGCCTTCGCTAGGTATTGATTCTAATAATTTGTAAAGCCGGGAAGTATGTTACTTTGGATCTATTTTTGCATCTAAGTGGAATCTCTTTGCTTGGCATGCTTGCTTGCAGTCCAACACGACCTAGCCCTGGTGGTGGAGGAGAAACATGTGCAGAAACTGGAATCAGTGTATTCTTTACCAAAGTAAGATATATGCATTTGACTACATTACTTGGTCGGTATGATTGATTTCTGACCTTTTGCTATTATACTACTTAGATTAATAAGCTCGCAGCTGTGAGGATAAATGGAATGGTTGAAAGGCTACAATTGTCTCAGCAAATAAGGGAGAATGTCTATTGTCTTTTCCAACAGATTCTTAATCAGCTGACATCTCTCTTCTTTAACCGTCATATTGACCAGATCATTCTCTGTTGTTTCTATGGAGTTGCTAAGGTATTGCTGCTTTGCATGTGAGACCAATCAGTTGCCTTCGGAGTTGTACTGTATTTCCCCTCACATACTTGAATTGATTGACATGCAGATTTCTCAATTGAACCTGACATTTAGAGAAATTATTTACAACTATAGGAAGCAACCCCAATGTAAACCACAAATCTTCCGCAGTGTGTTTGTTGATTGGTCATCAGCACGTCGCAATGGGGTATAGTGTTTGACTTTGTGCCGTACTTTAGGTTCTCTGTTTTTGTTCCGGGGAAGAGTTTTAACAGGCTATATATTTTGGAAGCAGAGAACAGGGCAGGATCATGTTGACATCATAACATTTTACAATGAAATATTTATTCCTGCCGTTAAGCCATTGCTGGTAGAACTTGGTCCTCCTGGAGCGGCTACAAAAACCAATCGGATTGCTGAAACAAGTAATTATGTCAACAGTATGTCTGCTGTGGAATGTATTATTAAGGAGGGATTCTGAAGACATATCATGTGTCTCTGATCCTACAAGTCAGCCACTTAACTTGTTTTTGTTGCTTCCTTGCTGATTAGGTCAATGTCCCGGATCACCAAAAGTTACTGCTTTTCCAAGTCTTCCAGATATGTCTCCAAAAAAAGTGTCTGCCACGCATAATGTATATGTATCGCCATTGCGGTCGTCCAAGGTACAGTTTCTCAAATTGAGTTTGCCCAAGCGATCTATTTTTTCCTATCAGTCATGCCTCAAGACCTAAAAATCAAGACTAATGAAATTCATTAAGAATAAACTTCCTGTAAAATAGTAAGACCAAGGAATCTGCTCTCTTCAAGCCTGTCCTCCCAGGCTGAATGAAAGCTTATGGAGAGTAAGCAAGACATCATGATCGTCAATAGCTTTCCTCCCTTCTTTTTGTAAAACGAACCATTTTGCTATTTATTTGCCTCTCTTGTATAATCAAGTTTGCTAAATAAATAAATAAAACATCAGAATCTGAAGGGTGAGGATGTGCTACATAACTATTATCTAATTGCATGTGCTTGAAAGCTGTGAAAGTAAATGAAATTGTGAATATACTTCACCCTGATTGATTTTGTTTTTGGTGTTTCTTAGATGGATGCCCTAATTTCACACAGCTCTAAAAGCTATTATGCTTGTGTTGGGGAGAGTACTCACGCCTACCAAAGCCCGTCTAAAGATTTGACGGACATTAATATTCGCTTGAACAGGTATGTGTTTCTATGTTACGGATTAGACATGAGTGATATTGTGGGGAGAGCCATTATCTCAAGGTGTGTTTTCTGCTAACAGTACCAGGAAGATCAGAGGGCCACTTAACTTTGACGACGCAGATGTTGGTTTGGTTAGTGATTCAATGGTGGCCAACAGCCTTCATTTGCAGAATGGTACATCTTCATCCTCAACCATCGCTCCTGTGAAACCCGAGCAACCCGAACCTTAACTTTGCACCTAGGACCCCTTTGACTGTAAATGCCTGCTCTCTTTACCGGTTTCCTTTGTATCTTTGATGACACGGAGTATTGCATGTGCGGTGATGTTGTAGAAATAGCCGCCTGCTTACATGATTTACACATTTTAGCTGCTGTGGTTGATGCCAGCACCGGCTTCTAGCTCTTGTAATAAAGTTTGCCTTTTGTAGTTGCTCGTAGTGATAGATGAGGCTCGTTCTTATTGAATTAGATTTCTCACTTTCGGGCAATTCCACTTCCTGTTGAATTGAAAGTTTTATCCTTTTTTCGGTTTGTTAAGTTGCCCCCCTTAGTCTCTCAAGACATCAAAAGAATCCACTTCATGATCTTGTTGAAAACTTGCCAGTTGTTCAGAACAATACCTGAACTTATAAAGATCTGTCCGGAAGGTGCAGCTGGTCAAGCTATTAAGCAAGCCTCATTGTATTTATTAACCCATTCTCGACCTCGAGATAAAATTCCAATCGTTGTCTGGCCATGCCTGGGAAAAACAAAGTGCTGGAAGCATTTGTATGGCCTCATTCTGTAGGCCAACCGCTGCAAAATTTTATTTTAGCCACTGCAAACAGCCAATAGACTGGAGGGCAGTCATTTCCTTGATCAGACTTCCCGTGGCACAGGCAAAGGTACAGACAAGCAACAAACAGGACCTGTTCCACGACAAGAAGCATAGGCACATGCAACAAAACACACACACAAAAGGCAGGCCAGTGGATATTATAAGAAAATGCACAGGAAACCTAGTCCCTATCATAGATTATTGACGATAACTTAGCATGTCTGAGCATGTAAATGCACCATCCTAAACTACCCACTTCCCAAAGTCTCAAATCATTCTCCCTTGAAAGAGTCAGCTTTACAAGTTAGGGATCGACTTCCACTGTATGTTCAGGAGTGCACACACCGAGCCAAGAAGCAGAAACCTCACCGAGAGCAGTTAAGGTTTGTGCATTTCAACTAGGAGAACCACTGGCATTTCTCTTCTTTTTTTTTTTCTTTTTACTTTTTTTTTCATTTTTTACACATCTAACACAAGGTTTAAACAGCCATAAGCATAGATGTGCTGTCCCTTGTCGATTCTTAAGTCAGGGACAAGCCCACTCGAAATAGTGACAGCGGGCACCTCTGGTAGCAGTCCAGTTCCCACATCCAAAGAAAACGCTACCTTGTTTTGGCCCAGGCTTCCGCACCATTCCCTTGCTACTCTTCACACCACAGAAACAAAAAGGATGATACTGGAACAAAGGCACAGGCAGATTATGGAGCTTCTGAGGAGGGGGGAAGCACATGTTCTCTGGGAATTGCTTCCATGTCAATGAACCATCAGCAGCCTGCCAAATTAAGGAATTGGTGATTGAAAACTTGAAACCCCTGCGCATCAGCAGTGCAAGCAAGCGAGCAGTGTTTTTGGCATCATCCAGGCCACAGTGAGCACGTCCCTGCCACGATAGGCCAGCCATCTCAACTGCCTCCTTCAGATTGCACCTTGTGCCACCAAAAACCTCACGGAAAGGAACTTTTAAGTTGATCCACCTGAAGGAAGAAAGAATGTGTCTGTTTTAAACTCATTTTGAGCACAGAATAAATATTTTCATTATAGTTGACAGCATTTGCTAGAGAAATATATGTACGTTCTCATTGTAGGTGCTTACCAGTTAAAATAAGGAGGCTTCCTAATCTTCTTAAACCGGCATTCAGATTCTAGCATTACTCGACAATCCCAGTTAGACCATGTCACCACTGCAAAGCTGGTGTTCTTTATGCCCTTCTTCTCAAGCCACTTATCATGCCTAAGAAGAGCCTCACTCAAAGTGACGCCTCTATCCACCTTAAAGGTAAAAGCAAGAAGCATGAGCATTGACAAGCAAAATGATTTCTAAAAAGTAGCCATTATGAAGATGAATATAAAATCCTATTGTATACTCACTACTTATTACTTAAAAGTTTTAAGGGTAGTAGAGAAAGGGGAACAACCCTCCAAAACTATGAGGCCACTACCACAAATGCTACTTTGGCTCCGGACAAACTGCATTTTAGGGAAAAATGGGTTTGGGTTGAATCAACAACTGCATCTCCTCTGAAGCCTTTCCCACTCTTGATAATGGCTGCCATGCATCTACATGAAATCTAGGGAGGACTGACACAAGGGGGCCTCTGTCAACTTTTTGTTACTACTGGTTAATTTGGTTAGACTAAAGGAGAATCTAGTTAACAATTATTCTTGATTTCAAGCTTATTAAACCCAACTGGCCATGTCCTATTTGAAGCAGAGCATGCCAAGTTTTCTATGCACCCCTTTTCTCCTCTCTCCCTGTCCACAAGTCAGGTCCAAACTAACCTGTATTTGCTGGATGCCAGTCAGATCCTTGCAGAACTCGCTCAAAAGCTGATTGCAAGTAGGACGTACATATGTCTGGAAACATGCTTCCAATTGTCCAGTGATACTATTCACAATGACAGAAGGAAACTCAATAATCTCTTGGGGATGAGGATTCTTCTCCTTGTCGCATGTAGCCTCGAAATCAATGACCACAAAATATTGAAAATCTTGAAATTGGACATCACCAGGATATCCTGGAGCGATCATGTTCATAGGCCCGTAATGAAATCTGCTCTCCACAGGCAAGTGATAAAACGGACTTTCAAAAGGATTAACTGGGTATTGCAGCACCTTATGGGAGTCAGGAAAGAAGGTTGACCATGGGCCATTATCATGCTGGTGGCTAATTTTGCTGTAAAATTCATTAGAATGCTCTACAAAGTCACCATTCAACGAGTGAATTGGTTCTACAGCATCCCCATTAGTGTGAGCTCCAACTTCATCCTTAAGCGAGTAGAAGCCTTCACTGGAATTCCCACTACACTTAAGGTTGCAAGGGAATCCCTTCTTCTGAAGGCAGTTTATGGCTACCTCACAGTTCTGTTGCATGGTATCTGCAAGCAATACCAGTAGGCCAACCATGTTACATTGTTTCTCATAAATTAAACCAAACCCCATCAATCAAAATACAAGCAAAAGGACGGAACTGCAAATGTAGAATGCCAAGTGCAGGATCACAGAAATCTTAAAAAGAGAATGCACAACTGAAACATCAAAAGTCTAAAAGATGTAAGTACGAAAAGCACGCTGTCAACTATCACAATGATTAACAAGAGATCTTCAGTTCAGTCATTTCGACCTAAATCCAAGGGAGAAAGTGCCCAAAAGGCTAAATGATTCATTCTCTCCACTTGCCAAGGGAATATAAAATGATCCATCCTTACAGTGGACCTTAGATACCAAATATGGTAAAGAAACAATGAGAGTGGAACTGTGAAGTAAATAAAGCTAACTTTAATACAATATCAATTACTATATCCACCCAGTTTTGAGTCCGTTTCTGATTTCTTTACACAAGTTTTACTAAATTTCTACTTCTCATTGATTAAAAAATAAAAACTATATGTTTGGCAAGCTGATATTTTACACCCTTCCCTTCATAGTTGAAGAAAAATTCAAGAATATATGGACAACAGCAACATGGATTCCAATTGTGGGAGAGAAGGTGTATTTCAATGACACCAAAAATTAGGTGCCCAAAACTTGGTCTTAGAGTAGCTCCAAATATTTTCAATTATGGCAATATTATCACTGAGGTGGCTATCTAGCACGAAAGTTGACTACTTGAACAACTGTGAGAATCAAAACGCATAATAACAGTTAGCCACATTTTCAATGGTGGAGACACCACTCTAGAATAAGGACATCACTTGAAAAAAAAAAGGGAAAGGCTAATTCATGCCAAAATGAGGTAAACAAAATTTCACAACAAAATGTGAAATGAAGAGATGAAAAAAATGAAAAGCACAAGCAATACGTGGTTCAATTACATCAACTCACTGGCAGAGCTTGCACTAAAGTTCTACAGGGCCAAGTTAGGATGACTCTTTTAATTTTACTTTGACAGGGCCAAATCTTATAAAAACAGTAATGTTGTATGTATTGTCTCAATAATTTTGTGCTATTCACACTATGTTTTTAAAATTTCTCACAGGGCTGTGGCCCCCATCAGTTACTCATATCCTACACCACTGTGATCAACCTACACCAACAGGTGGAATGCAAAAAGGCTACATAATTAATTGAATGGACAATACAAAAATGATCCAGATTTGTAAAGGACCTAAGGTACCAAAAGGGTAAAACAATATTACAAGAGTGGAAAACAAATATAACTAGTTAGCTACACCATCACCTAATTCAACAAAGTCACTAATGGACTGCTTAGATGTTGGTCCCTCTTTGCTTCCTAATGCATTCAATTATGGAGAGATTATGCTTAATTTTTTCAAACATATGAAATCAGATGCTATCATAGCATCAAAAAGATGAAAATGCCAACATATTATATAGGAATCCTATGTATTGTCACAAGGCTCGAGCCATATGGATGCCTGATCTTGGCCCTTGGAGGAAGATAAGGCAAGAAAGAAAATTGCCTAGATAACAACGCCCTGGAAAAATAGTTCGGTTAAGTGATTAAAATGGTTCAAGATGAAGTCTTAGAACATGTTAGTTTCGTCTTGTCAAAACATCCAATCTAGAACCAATTGGCAATGAGACGAGGTAAAGACTTTGACCCCTTGTCTTAACTAATCATAAGAGATTTTAGCACTTAACATGCCTCCTCACAAGCAGGCCAGTGAGATTATTAAAATTCGCCCTGTTGAGTGGTCTATGACAGTGACACTGGAGCTTACAACTTGACAGACAGGGTAGTGACAAACCTTGGGTTCTAATACTATGTTAAAGCATTCAACCCTACCCAAAACAATTTTCAATGAGTGGAGTGGCCACACCACATTTTAACATGTGGGATTTTACCTCTCTCTCTCTCTCTCTCTATCTCCCTCCCTCCAAAAGATGGCCTTTACACAATTCATGATGAAACCTCATCCACTAACATACCCTCACTGGTCTTCCATTAGTAACAGAGTGGTATACTACTGAAAGCACCAAGGAGGAAAAACCTGTTTACAAAAAATAGCTCATAAACCAGAGTTGAGGAGAATAACGGCAGGTGGAAGCTTTTTTTCTTTTGAGTCTTGCACCTAGGTTACTAAAGGGCCTTGTGCCTTGAGTGGACCTTTGGCTTTGACCATGGATAGAAACATGCTTGAACCATCAATCATCTATTAATAATAAGGGGTTTAGGGTTTAGGGTTTAGGGTTTTTTTGTTGCCCTCAATGAACTGATGTTAATATGTCTTAATTTAACTAATTTCTCTGTCATTAACTTTTCACTTGTCTTCATTAAAAACCTGTTCTGTGATGCTCAATATATTTAATCCGACTAATATCTGTTTCAATGATGCCCTTTTCCTGAAGTAACTCTACCCGCAAAATTTCCCAGAAACTCGTTTTCCCAACAGAGACCCTGGGATCATTCGGACATCAATGTTTCTCCACAACAGATACAGACACCACAATTTTATCTTTGACTAAATAAAAGTATTTGCTATAGCTCTAACTTGTCTACCCTAAATTCGTATATTACAAAACTATGAACCTAGTCCAAATAAGTCGCTTAGTAACTATCCACACTATAAATACTTAAACACAGCAAGAATTTTATCGAGATTTTGTAATGTGATGCATCCTGCGTACAAAAGTTTCAGAAACAAGAAGAAAACTGTTCCTAAAACCTCAAAAATTTATGGCTCTAAATCTCAACAACACATAAGAATACAACTTAAAAACCCAAACACACCTAACTTGCCAAACACTGCAAACTCAAGCCCCAGGGTACCCAATCAGAAGCAAAGCATAAGCAGAAAAGACACCAATTCGAGAACCATCACAATGAGGAACACCCAAAATCCGAAATCCGAATCAAACACAAGGGAGACAACCCATTCGCAATACTTGGTCAAGTAAACGAAGTGGAGCAGAATCGACATCAACGAGAATCAGAAATCAGGCTGAGAATTGAAGCAAAAACCTTGGTTTTCAAGGGCCATCATGATCGCATGTGTAATTAAGATCCACCAGCAAGTACATCAGATCTTCCTCCTGTTTCACCCTCGACCTGTGAATCGCCGAGAGCCGAAAAAGAGAAGAAATTGAGCCGAAATTTGTAGAAGCAAGAAAATATTTATAGAGAGAGAGAATTGGGGATTAAGGAACGAGAGGGTTACCTGACCTGGTGTGTGATGTTAGAGAGAGCCAGAGAGGGGTGTGGGCGGTTCTGTTCTGTGAAATAGAAGGAACAAAAAGATTTTTCAGTCTTATAAAAAAAAATATTTTCCAGAGTTTCTTTTCCCTCTTTCATAGACCCCCAAAAATATAAAAATAAAGCTAATAAAAGTGTAATTAATCTAATTAAAAACTAAGTGAAAACGAATCATATATGGATAAGATCATTAGTTGTCAGTGGTTAAACCATCATAAATTTTGTATTTTATGTAATTTATATTTGATGGATAAAAAACCAATCTACTTTAAGATATTATCACATATCAAACTCTTAAAGTGTGTATTTTTAGTTCATATGAATATAGATTGCACCAAAGATTTCTCCGACTAAGGTCAACTTGCATTGCCTAGTTAGGGATAGCAATTGGATGAGTCGGATTGAGTTTGGGTTAGGTTATTTAAATTCGAATTTAATCGAGTTAGCATTAATTAGGTTCAGGTTAGATTATTTGGATTCAGGTTGATTTCAGGTTTGGGTTGGGTTCAAGTCAGTCTTATTCAGGTTCGAATTTAATTCAGGTCGGGTCAATTTTAGTTTCAAGTAACTTCAAGTCGGGTTATTTGGGTTTCAAGTTAGATTCGAGTTGATATTTGGGCCTAATCGGCTTATTTGTGCATAAGCTGAACTTAATTCAATTTTTTATTTAGATTTTGCTAAAATTTAAATTAAAGAATTTGATTTTTTATGCAAATATTTGAAAAGTTTAGAGACCTATGTTACAATTTTTATGAGTGACTAAAATGAAATTTTCAAAATTTAGGTACCTCAGAACTAAAAAATTACTAGGCATAAAAAATAATCTAAAAAATTTAATTTAACTAAATATAAATATATTGATATACAACTATTTTAACAAAAATATCTAATTCAAAACTTTGCAAATTCTATTCAAGAAACTATAAACTCGGCCATTTTAGAACTTAAAAAGTTGGTAGGATCAGATGCATTTAAATTATATTGTCACTTCCAATTATAATTTTTTAGGAATTTAGAATTATTATTTAGGATAAAAATGGGAATTAATTTAGTTTAGGTACTAATTTGGAGCCCTAGAGGTTGTTTAAAATTAGTATAGGTAACATGGAAGAGTTGAGGTGTGAATTAAAGATTTTTAGAAAGTTCTAGGTAAAATTGAAAATTTTGAGGTAGATTTGTTAACTTTAGAGACCTTGAGGTAAATCTAGTAATTTTTTAAGGTAAAATCTGATGATTTTATAAAGTCATTAGCTAATTCGACAAATCCAAAAAATCAGGTCTTTTCGAGATTTAGACTCAAGTCTTTTCAAATTTAGACTCAGGTCTTTTCACGTTTGAGTCTGATCAGTCTTGAATTTGGGACATTTCAGGTTCGGGCCAATTCGAGTTCAGTCCAATTTGGGTTCGGGTTATTCCAGGTTCACGTACTTTAGGTTTGGGTCATTTAAGTTTTTGGTTTTTTCAGATTTTACTTTAATCGAGTTCAAGTTCAGATCAGGCTGGGTACAACCGGATTTGGATCATTGACTTTTCTAGTTAAATTGGGTTAAGTCGGATTTTTGTTCATGTGGGTCTGTTCAGGTTTTTTAGTCGGATCAAATTTTACCATCCTTATACCTAGTTGATTTATCCAAACTAATTTGTGAAAAACCAAACTAATTTGTATAGGTTTTTCTTGGGTTGAGTAATAATAACCTAGTATACACCTATTATATATAAAAGAAGTACATGTTTCTTTTTCAAAAATGGAACTTATAAATATAAATGCCACAATTTGATTGTAGAAGCATTATGCGAATTACATTTCTTTTATAACAAAAGTATACCCTCCTTCCGTCTTAAAATTTTTTTCTTTTACTGAAATTTACTTATATTATTATTTGACAAAAAAATTTAAAAAATTACATTTAAAAGTTATAAGCCTTGTAATTTTTAAACACATTTTTTCAAAGAAATTTAATAAATAATAATATAAATAAGTTCCAAGTGAAACTTAACTAAAAAAAATAAAACGGAGGTAGTACTTACAAGTTTATATGCCCCAATTTAATTGTAAAAAAATTATATGAAAAAATTATATGTCACAACTTAATTGTAGTAACTTCTTGTCTAATCACAGACTACTAGACAAGTTTATATAGAAAATTTAGTAGTGGTAGTGTATTATGAATTGGTAGAATTCATTTTCTTCGTCAAGCCAATTTGTTTCAATTTAAGTCAATTTAACTTAAAATAACTTATTTTTATTTATATATATTTTCTGCTCAGAACCAATTTTATTTGAAATATAATATTATATAAATATAATAATTTATTTAAAATATAATTTTTATAATCTTATTAAATTTTTTATAAATTTTTATTTTTTAATATCCAAAAAAATTATTAATTAATAACATCATGAAAATTAATAAGTCATTTTAAATTAAATAAACCTAAGGTAAAACAAATTTACTAGTCATGGAAATAAATAACGAATTAATCAAGGATCTCAGGCAAGACGACTAGTTACATTCTATTTTATTATTATAGTATTTAAGTAGTTGCCATTTGCCCATTTGTTAATTTCATAATAAGGTGGTGTATTCAATTACGTGGACCGAACAGGATATTTTTCTTCCCATTCACTTTCACGTTTCGGGGCGCAATCGCTTCTTGAAGACCAAGAATCGGACGGGTACTTAATGTGGGGTCTACTGCGAGATCAGAGTTTACGCACACGTGGCGCATGTCTGTTGGGCAGTTGGGTTTCCGATATATATTTGTTCTTTTTCAGTTTTTTTTTATTTTTATCTGGAGTCATCCTCGCCGAAGCCGACAAGACAAGTTGTTCACATTTCTAGGAACCGTAGTGCTGCATCAAAGTTGAAACTGCTCACATATCCAATCACACTTGGCTTTGACATTAGTTTCCCTTATTTTAATGTCATATCATTACTTAGTTTCCTTTATTATCAAATGCTCTTGTATTCGTGAGAATTAGCGAATTTATTTTAATTTAAGTGAATCTAATCATAATTTGTAGGAAGATTTTGATTTTTTTTTAATTAGCACCCTTATTGATTTACAAGTGCCCTTTTTCCTTCAAATTTTTTTTTGGTATAGTTGTATATTGGTCAATCAAAAGTTAAAATCCAATATTATCCTTCATTAAAGTTAACGGATTTTTTAACACCATTACATGAATTTAATGGAATTATATTTAAAAAAAATATGACCAAACGATTATTATATTGGGCTAATGGATCCAGAAACTTCTCAATTACTAAAAAACCATTTATAGAATCTCAGAATTTTGGACCAAACAATCATAAATTCAATTCAGTTGTCGCAAAATTAAATGAATGAATCAACTAAAGCCCAGTTCGTTTAAAATTAATGTGCATTAATGAGATCCCATTTTTATCAGGTTGGGTCAGGTTTTCGCAGGTTAAAAAAACCCGTCTAATAACCATCTTAATTACCTCCTATTTTTTGTTTTATTTACAATCCCTGCCACTAACACTTGGCATGAAGCTCGGCAGACGACTAGACCAGGCCAGTAGTGGAGACCGGTACCATCTCGTCCATGCGCCACCAGTCAGCAGCTACTTCAGCGCCGATCGGCGAACCAAACATCCAATCCGGCAACTATTCTGCGAAAATCCCTCGCTCGCATCCCCGTCTCAGGCTGCCTTGACCCGCGCTGCTCTTGATCCGATGATAACTGCCACTCGCAACCACCGGCGGATGCTAACCTTGCCATAAGTCCGAGACTCCTTCAGCGCCGATTATCAAACCAACAACGAATCGGGTAGCCACTTGGTCTATTGGACCCATCCGAGTCTCCTTCATCGCCAATCGCCTCCACCAACCCAACACAACTCCCTCCAGACCACTAGCAGATAATAACCATGCTTAAGAATCGATGGATCCGGCGGCAGGCTAATGAACCCGAGCATGGGGAGGGTGGTCGGAGTTTGCGAAGCATGGGGTGAAGGCGGGGTGTGCGCACAGTGTGGGCAGCGTGTGCGAGAATCAGCAGTGGCATAACATGTAATATTTGCGAACATTGGAGACAATTTAAGAACGGTTCAATTGGATACCCCTCAACCCGCATTTTTACCCGACCCGAACCATCAAAACTAAGATCAAATTAATCCAATTAATTTTAAAAGAACTGGGCCTAAATGTAATACAAAAATTAAACCGAAACATCTAACATGGAATGTATTACAATTCGACCGAACAATAGTTTATAGAATGTAAAGTCATGTCCGTGTTAATTGGAAATTAAGGAATGAATACTATATAATTACCATAACCATCAAATTAAAAAGTCTATACATATATTAAATAAAAATATTATCAAAGTTGGCCAAAGTTAGTAATAAAAATATTAAATATTTTTCTTTCAATTTAATTAAAAAGTCTATACATATATTGTCATAATTAAACTTCGAATAATTACTTATTTAAAAAGCACCATTATTAACGTTGAATTATTTATTTGATACATAATTAATTATTTTTATAATTAATTAATTATGGTAAAAAGTTAGTCTATACATAGACAATCAAATTAAAAAGTTTATACATATATTAAGTAAAAATATTATCAAATTTGGTCAAAGTTGGTAATAAAAATATTGCCATAACAATATTTTCCTTCCTTAAATTTTTCCTTTCATTCATCATTATTAACTTTGATACAATTTGTAGTTATTATATTGTAAATCTATGTCTAATTAGACATACTAATCTAGCTATAATTCCCTATATATAATCCATAATTCAATAAATAAATTGTCTAATTTGCCTCTAGACCAAAACTCACCCTCACTCTTGAAAACTCACCTCTGTCGCCGCTTCTACTGCGCCGCCGCTGTCTCCTCCTCCGATGAACCGTCACCACCTCCAGATCTTATAACCATCATCCGCCTCCAGATCTCGCAACTGCTCAGCTACGGATCTCATCGTCATTCGTCGGATCTTGTCGTCACCCACCAGATCTCGTCAATCACCCGCTGGATCTCATCAATTACCCGCCGAATCTCGTCGTCACCCACCCGATCTCATCAATCACCTACCGAATCTTACTTCTGATTGTTTCCTCCAAGCGCATCCTTGTTTCTTCCGAACAACAAAAATATCTGCAATAAAATGTAAATGTGTCTAATATAGTATGTGAAAGTGTCTACAAAGTAATATAAAACAAATTATTATAGGATAAATTAAAAGTGCCTAAAGCTATAAAAATAAGTATCTGATTGAATATTGTAAAATGTCTAAATAAACATGTAAAAATGTCTAAACAAAAAATGACATAATCAACTTGTGAATAATTTATTATATTTAAAATATAATAAAAAAAAAGTATCTGAAGCAATAAGTAAAATTGTCTAATTGAATATTGAAAAATGTCTAAAGAAATATATAAAAGTGTCTGACTAAATAACTTCTAAAAAATTTGTTACCTTTAGAAAATAAATGTCTGAAATAATTAAAATAAGTGTCTGACTAAATATATAAAAGTATTCAAATCAACATGTAAAAGTGTCTAAATATTTAAAGAAATGTTCAAATAAAGGTATATGATTCAATGTATAAAAAAGTGTCTAAATAAAAATTTAAAAAAGTCTGAAGTACAATAGAAAAGTGTCTAAACAATAATAACTAACAAAAAAAATATTTTTGTTTTGAAAAATCAAATGCCATCTCTCATCAACAACCCTTCCTCCACACCGCAACCTTTGTTCCACAACCCCTAACCACCATAAACCGCCATCCCTCCCGCTTAGACTCCGACTCATCGCTCGCACTGTCATGCCTCACCTCGCCTCACCTCGCACCGCCATGCCTCAGCCCTCACCTCGCACCACCACGCCTCAGCCCTTGCCTCGCATCACCGCGCCTTGACCCTTACCTCTCCTTACGCCTGGCTTCGCCTCGCCCCACAACGCTGATCTGCCTCCTTACACCGTTGTGCCTCGGCCCTCACCTCTCATCGCGCTTGGCTACGCCTTGCCTTGCCTCACGACTGGCCATGCTAATCTGCCCTCACTATAGTCTCGTTCATCACCGTCGGCTTCATCGCTCTCTTAAATCTTCCTTGATTAGAGCATTGTCATAGGTCGCCGTTGGCATCGAGCATGGAGAACGGAGAGGACGAAGGTTCTGGAACTCTTTGAATTTTGGTTTTATCTCACAATCTGATTTGTGAGATATGGCAATAATTAGATACAATAGCTAGGGGTAAAAGTGTCATTTACCTACTACGTTCAAATGAATATATGCGCACAGTATCCGTAGTATAATGTTCAATTGCAAATTGAATGGAAGAATAGGGTAAATAGCATATAATAATTACTAGAATATTGTGATTGTATTATTACGCGTTTTATCTTCCGTTAAAATCATGTCAAGATATATGCTTTCCATATAGTATTTTGAAGTGGAAATTGATCAAAAAATTAGCAAAAAAACCGTGTAATTATTACTAAAATATTATGATTGAATAGTTACCCAATTACTAAGAGCCAATTTATTTTAACTTAAGTCAACTTAATCCAAAATAGCTTATTTTTATTTTTACATCTTTTTTACCTGAAACCAATTTCATTTGAAAGCTAATATTATGCAGATACAATAATCCATTTAAAAATTAAATTTTTATAATGTTATTAAATTTTTGTCAACTTTTATTTTTAATGTATAAAACTAGAAAAAATTATAAAAATTTAATAATATTATTAAAAAATTATATTTTCAATGGATTATTACACCTACATAATATTGGATTTAAATAAAATTAGTTCCATGTAAGAAAATGTAAAAATAAAAATAAGTCATTTTGAATTAAGTTGACTTAAGGTAAAATGAATTAACTCTAAACTTTTTTTATTGGCATTTTTTTGTATGAACTATTTATTATGATATCAAAAGTTAAAATCCAGATATACCCTTCATTAAAACTAACGGCGCCTTAGATGGTGTTTTTCCTTTTTAACATCATAGTTGAAAAATAAAAATTGCTCTTTATTATGTTAGGTAATTAATTTCCGCATCAAAGAATTAACTACAAATTAGTGAGCAAAAATTAAGGACCTAACCAGTGCAAAATTGATGACTTTAATTATTTCCAAGTAGAAAAAATTAAAAATATGAAATAACTAATGAATCTATTTAATGTTCATTAACAAATTATGGAAGCGCAAAATTTGAGACTTTAATTGTTTCCAAGTTGGCTGCTCATTAATACTATGAAATAACTAAATAATCCATTTAATGCCCATTATCAAATTAAGAAAAATTAAGCAAATTAACCATAATTAAAGCAATAATTTTTGGAATGATATCATGGCAATACTCAATTATCGACCATTATCAATATGTTAAGAATATTCAATTATATGAGAAAATTTAGGTCATTAAGAGTTTGACTTTGAGTTTTGAAGATGAAGATAAAAAAGGAAAAAATAAATTGAAGATAAAAAAATATGGTTCACTATTAATACCACCAAAATTTCAAATCAAAATTCCTAAATCTCTTGATCAATTCCTAAATATCCTAATCATTTTATTTCAATTTTGCACAATTCTTATTTTTTTTTATTTATATATGGTTAGTCAACAATTTTTAAAAAGGGAAGCCAATACAAAAGCATTGTTTTGAAATCATTTTTCTTAAAAAAAATTAGAAAATGATGAGATTCAAATTAAATCCAAAATTAAGATATTTTTCACTAATTATAGTGCAATTAAGAGAAAAATGCCTGCCAAAATTATAAATTACTATGCAATTAGCATTTATGTATTTAAATTTTTGATATATTAATATTACACAAAAGTCAAATGATAGCCAAAATTAAGAAGTAATTGAAATCAAGTTTCCATACAAATGCACAATAACAATATAAAATTCATACTTTCTCCACTGGTTATGAACACAATTTCATTTTAAAGTAAAATAAGTATTGTCTATCCATTTTTATACAAATTACACAATGTGTGTGATTTCTTGGAAACAGCAGTTCTTTGCTAAAATAGCTTCAGTTGTGGCTGATGGAAAACAGAGGCAAAGATCAAAGAAAAAAATACTAATATGAAACAAAATAAGACAAGGATCAAGTGAGAAACACAATAGAAATGATGCAAAGATTAAAAAACAAAGAAAAAGAAATCATGTGAGAAAAATAAAATTAAAAGAAGAACATAGAAAAACCATATCTACAAGAAAAGTATCAAAATAAATAAAAATAGGAGCGATGGAAAGATCGAGAAATAGATCATGCAAAGAAAAGTAAATTAGCCATCATTTAGCCACCAAATAACTGGTCGCTAAAACCTATTTATCTTATAGTAGTGGTACAAGTATGAAAATTCCTTAGTCAACATAATTCAATAGACCAAAAGTATATTGTAGTAGTATATTATAGTATATTCGTAGACAAAAACCTTTTATTAAATTCCATATAGTATGTTATATTATATTATATTATATTAGTTCTTAATATAGAATATAAGTTTTTATGGATTTTTTGTTGTTAATTGTGCTAAGTTACATGAATGAAGCAAAAAATTAGTTGGCAAAACTTCTTCAAATAGTTTATGCCAATTTGATTAATATATTATAGTAGGTTAATGGGATAAATATCTTTCCCTACTTGCCACTATGTAGTGATGATGCCCATAAAAATTACCTAATCTTATACAGGTGATAGCGAATATTTGTATGATTACAGGCAAGCCAAGTTTAATTCTGATTTGTACATGATTCCATTACTCTAATAAACTTAAAAGTTATATTATTTTTATTCAAGAAGATTTATATCAACTGAATTTTCATCAATTGGACTAAGTTATTTATTATATTTTGTATCATCACAAATCAAGTTATTTTCTCATTTCAAGAGAATTTTAAATGAGTTAATTGGGTTCTATTTAAATTTAGATTCACTTATTAGGTTTATTATGATAAAAACATTTTAATGAATTTGATAGCATAATATTGCAGCATGTAACGACCCAAGTCAAGAACCGGTCAACGGAACACCTGCCCATACCACATGGGTTATCCTTAATGAAAAGGATAAGCGTTAGATGCTTATATTCTTGACTTGAGTTTATATATACTCATAAGGCATCCCACAATTCACCCATGTGGGATATGGAGGGGTTACAAACTCTCCCCTTATGTACCCAACTTTCTCATTGGGGTCAGTCAGATTACTTAGTTTCTCGAACCAAGTAATTTTTCTAATTGGACTACTTAGCCCCGGGCCAAAGGATAAGTGCTAGGTGCTTATGTTCTGGAACTGGAACCTACATATCCATGTAAGGCTTCCTACAATTTACTCATGTGGGATATGAGGTTATTACAAACTCCCCCTCTCTTATGTACCCAACGCCTTCGTTGGGGTTAGTCAGATTACTTGGTGCCCCGAACCAAGTAACCTTTCTAATCGGACTACTTAACCCCTAGCCAAGTAGCCTTCCAAATCAAGGATTAGTTCCGATAGACGATGCATATGTACATCCATTATGCCACATCGTCGTGGTCCCGGATTGGCTCTATTACCATCTGTAATGACTCAAGTCTAGAACCAGTCAACGGAACACCTGCCTACACCACATGGGCTATCCTTTATGAAAAGGATAAGTGCTAGGTATTTATGTTATGGAACTTGAGCCTATATATACACATAAGACATCCCACAATTCACCCATGTGGGATATGGGGGGTGTTACATGTCAAATATATGATATAAGTTTATATTGATTGTTTTTTTTGTCTAGATTATTGTATATCATTATTAAATATATAAAAACAAAAACCTATTGGCAATTTTTTTTAAAAGATTTATATCAATTATAATACTCCCTTTGTCCTAAAATAGATGAAACATTTCTCTAGGCACGAAGACTAAGGTGTGTATAATTTATGTCATTTTTTTTTCAATTTTACCCATGGAACTAAAATTAATTTTTTTTATTTTGTGTAGTGAGAATTTAAATAATGATTAAAAAATAAAAGATCCTTTTTTTGAGTTTTGTGCAGTGAGAGATTGAGTAAAGATTTAAAACATATTCTTTATTGGATTTTGTATGGTAAGAGTTTAAATGAGGGTAAGAGGGTAAATTGATTGTTTAAAATTTTCTAAAAGAGAAAACGTTTCAATTTTTTTTAGACATCCCAAAAAGAATACGTTTTATCTAAATTGAGACGGAGGGAGTAATTTATACTATTTAGATGCGTTGACAGGATAAGAACTGATAGCCAAAATGCTGATCACCTTTTGGGGGCACGGGTTCAAGCAAAGCACCAACCTCGGAATAGAGATCACCCACCACAGAAGGAAGGATGTTCGACCTCGGGAAATCCAGTCTCAGCATTTCTCCGTGCCGGGAAGTGACGATACGGACCTCGGGGAACGGACAGGCTATCCCCGGAAGTGGGGGTGTCCCCGGGAAAGGTCACCTTCGGGAGGTACATTTCTGCAATATCAAAAGTGACCTCGGGAGACAAGTTCTCCGAAAAGGTCTCTTCTACCGAAGGAGACTTCGGGAGTACAGCAGGAGCATTTATGGAGAATTTAAGGAGCCTCTGACGTATCCCCGATAATCCGCCCCCCAGCCGCGTCCTGACACGCTGCCTGCAGGGACACCCTAGCACGTCTCTTTCGGGTCATCTTAGAGCCTTAGCCTGGCAGCCCATGCTGACTAGGAGTCCTTTATGGACCAAAAGACGTGGAACGCATCTTGCCAAACACGTGTCATGATCTGGGCCGACCAACCGAGAAGGACTGCTATAATTCGTCCCCTTATAAATACTTGGTAATTATTCCAGGTAAGGGGGGACATTAATTTGAGATAAAATACATCTCTGCTCTTTAATCGTCTGATTACCTCAAAAATACTCACTTGGGCGTCGGAGGCTCCTCAACGGAAAAACACTTCGGGGACCTCCTAACCCTTGCTTCTTGTCATTTTCAGGTGATATTCTTAGCTGCGCTCATCCCGGGCCTCCCACCATTTTTACGGGTTCCTGCCGCCTTCACCATGACACACGAAGGAGATGCCGAAGGCCATCAGCTGGCGCCGTCTGTGGGAAACCACACCCAGGT